>JAANSO010000438.1:0-33227 GCA_036507315.1 Lepidocyrtus fimetarius
CATTCAGATAACGTGTTTAACACAATTTACCTAGAATCGTTATACGCATAACGATCGATAGCTAAAACGAACCATTTTTGTGTCGCCCTTCGAGGTTCGTTATATCGAGTTTCGACTGTACATTAGAAACTGGAATCATAAAATTCATCAAAAACAATTTGACATTTTCCAACTCCTTAAGAAAACAAAACATTGCTGAAAACCAGGCACGTGTCATGTCAGAAATTTTGCTAAATGTCAGTGATTCAAGCCAAACTTACGTTTTTGTTTCTGAGGAAAGGCTAACTGACGAGTCCGACCTTTCCGAGCGGGCGGAACTGAATCCGCTTGAACTTGAAGTCCTTTTATTACTTCCACAGCTACTTGTAGAAGCTCCAGAACCTAATCAGAAAAATGAATTAAGTTCAGTTTGCAATCGAATTGGAATAGTATGGTTATTCATAGTAATTAAAATTAAAATACTTGCCTTTAATCTTGTCGCTTTTATCTTTATCCTTAAAAAATTTGAATTTTTCTAGCATAGAAGAATTATTCCCTTTTCCGGAACTTGCTGAATTGCATTGGTTAAGCTGAACATTGACTCCATTGTTGTGAACACGAGAAGAAACTCCCGATGAATTCTTGGAATTGGAAACGTTAACTTCGCTATTATTGGTAACGGACGTTGATGGAATCCTTTTAAATTAAACAATAAAAAACAAAACGTAAAGATAATGAGCTCAAAAGGCTAACATTTTAGACTGACTGAGCAAACTTTCTTTAGTATTAATATTAGGTAATTTATTGACAGCTTCTTTGCTACTGCAGCCGCTTCTGGAACATGTCAGTCAACGCAGTTTTCTCATTTATCAGTTTGATTCAAAACTTTGTAAAGACTTGTGCTTTGAAATCTAGACTTTTCTAAAGTAATTTGAAATGGAATATTTTAAACTTTTCACTATCCTTACCAAAAGATGTTTGCTTAAAACTAATAATACTAAAATAATGATGATTTTCTTGGTCTAGTCAATCACATTTTGGAAAAAGATGAAGAAAAATGCTGAGAAAAGTTATTTCTTTCTTCATTTGTATCTACTTTTACGACAGAATAAACTTACTTGGCGTTATTTGGAAGATGTTTCTCATGAATTGATGAGCGTGCACTGTTCGGGGCGGATGGGATTGACGAGGAAGATCTTGGCTGAGGAATAAACGAATGGGGAGGGGGAATCCCAGTGGAACCTAAACCAGCATTCAGGGCAGCAGATGATGGACTCGTTGATCTCGAACTATTTCCTGAAGTTGGCTTTACCCCATTCAGACTCCCTGCAACGTCATCAAAAAACAAAATGCAATCAATTCCTTGTGTAATGCAAAACACAAATCCTACAATAATCACCTTCACCATCAATAAACATCAGTGGAAAAGCACTTTTTCATCGATTGTGCAGAAGCATTAGAAAAGTTTCCTTTTCTTAAACTCTTTCATCCCTTCTTTCCTCCCAATTCTTATTCTACTTTTTACTCCTTCGTTTCCTGAAATACTCTTTCTGATTATGCAGGGAAGGATCAACATGGAACGTAATGTCAAAATAGAATATCATCAATCTTCATCATATTCTTCATCAAAATGTAACATTACGCTGAGGTAAGCATTAAGAAATGACTCTGTAATTTTCTTTTCATTTTATACAGAATTTACATTTTGATTGTATTCAGACTTACTCCATTTTTTAAAAAGTTAATTATTTACGTTCACTTGCCAGTCAATATATTCATATGGTTTGTAAATTGCTTGCTGTATTATGCAATTTTATCAACGATCGGAACAAAAAAGAACAAATTCATTGTTAACTGCTTCGAGTCATAAAAAGTACACTACAGGCTGAGGAGAAAGTAGTGAATGTCGTAAGTCAAATGTGTGGGAAGAACACAAATCGAAACAAAAAACCGGTAAGGGAGGCAGTATGTTTATGTACACCGTACTCGTAGTACAACATTCGTCTGGAGAGGCCCTGGATCCGAATACCCGCCTCGTCGCGTAAATTTATGAATAATCAACTAATGTTTGATATTACGTTATTTTTATTATTTTAAAAACTGTACTAGTTTGTTAATAAGAATTTTATTACCTTTAAGAAAAAACAACTGAAAAACTCGTACATGAATAAAGTTTTAATTAATATTTGGCTGAATCTTAAAATGCCAATTCTATTTTAAAAAATCAAATTTTATGTTAGAACTCTAATCACACTGCCAAAACTTTGATCAAATTCATGTCTAATGTAAGTCGATTCCTTTTCCTACACTTTGCTTTTATTGCCTAATCTCCAGAGTGATTTTAAATTACGTCGGGACTACCAGATTCCATATTTCTGTAAATAAAAACTGTTCCCACTGCAAGCAAAGTAAATTCACTGCAAGCAAAGTTAATTAACAAAGTTTATCAAAACTAATTTTGAAGTATTTGCCAAGCAAGTGCCTTGCAACTATTTGAAGAAATTGTAAATGGTATGGCGTACACTTTTTGACTTGCGATATTATCATTCAGCTTTCCTTTTATTATCTTCTTCCCTCCATTTTACCACATTTTGAGCTTCCTCTTCGTCAGTGTTTCTCTCCAGAGTGTAATAAAATAGCTACAGATCAAGTGTCAATTTGTCGCCAGAGTGAAAGAGCAAACTTTGCAGAATTGATGTGTTTAAAACTGAAACCAGCAACTAAACTAAACGAATTCGTTTTTGATTTATTCAAGCTTTCTCTTTGTAATTGAATATATTTTTCTAATGGCGAACAACCCAGTCGACATGAATCACAACTAAACAAGAAAGGAGCAACAAATTTGAATATATGAGAACATAAAAGAATTTAGGTAACTAATTTCTTAACTGCTTTAGGGATGAAGATAATGATAATTGTCATAATTTAATCTTGATGATGCCCTTTCATGTTCACACATTTTTCGTAGAATCAACTAACAAAAATGGCCAGACTGTCATCACAAACCTATCATCATTAATATAAAATATAGGATAAACTAAATCTTCCTTTTTGAATCTCAAGAAATCTTTCATCTGTTTGACCTTTTCATAATCCTACACACAGACGCAGGTCTGTTACTATTCTATTAACAAGGAACAAGCGTGAGAAAGCAGTCTTAAAGGAGGAGGGCTGCAAAAGAAGCTGCTGTTAATAATTACGACTATGATGGTGATACAATGAGGATAAGGATTAAAGATTCATGACTTTTAAATCACGTTTTAGTTCTTTTAGGTAGATCAGGGGCATCACCTTCATTTTAAAGATCACAACCCTGTTTGTTTAATTGATCTGGTGTGTATAGATACCATAAGAATTGTAATTGACAATATTAAATATTACGAGGGAGGTAATAATAATACCAACTGTTTATGCTTGCACAAATATGCCTGTTATTGTATAATAGAGATTAGATATGAATAACTTGGTTGTGTATGCTTTACTTGGTATTATTAATGAGATGGGACGGAAAAGATGAAAAGGATGATAACGATCGTGATTGAGTGACAACTGAGTTGATACTTTTTAAGAAAGTTCACCTACGCAAAAATTGAAAAGTATAGGGAAACTAATGCTTATATGTATTTATGTTTTGTGCTTGCAAACTCTTTTTTTTGCATTATTATATGAAAGCTTTATGTTTGCAATGCTAGATTAAAAAGATGGTATACAAACCTTTTATATAATGTGTACATGTAAAAATACTATTTTTTAAAAAATTGCCAGCAAATCAGAATTTTATTTTATGCAAGTAGGCATTCAAGTAAAATAAAAATAACTAGAATGGCTTTTTTATTCAAATTGACAAGACAAAAGAACAAATGATAGAAGAACAGGAGAAAGAATGAAAAAGAAAATACATTCACTTCTGGTCTGTAATAATGATTTTGAGTTTCACTAGAATAAAAGAGTATATGAGTTGGCTTTTGGCAAAGTAAACTTTTGAGCTCACCGACCTTTTATTTTACTAATAGCCCAAACTTACCCCAAGTTTCTTCCCAACTCTCACTTCGAATCGGTTTGGATCCTTTTTTGTTGGAATTATTTGTAGAAGAAGTGGAGCCATTGCCAAGATTGGCAGCGGAGCCTCCACCTCCTCCAAAAAGTCTCATACAAAACATGACTTTAGCAATAAAATATATTTGTCCTTTTGTTTGCTGGATTTTTTGTGGTCCCCTTTTTACTTATTAAAGTTTTACACAAAATTTATACATGGTTCACGTTGTTCAAAGAACGGAGTCTCCACTGGACCGCTTCTAGTTTTACACTGTTTAATGAACTGTGCTTACGGAACAGCGACAGATTTAATGTGACCATCCTCATGCGTACTATTAAAGCCATATCAACTCATTGTTCAAAAACATGGCTAGCGCCGTTGTTAAAAGAATAAATATTTTAGCTTTTATTCTCTCTTTGGAACTTGAACTCAATTTCGGGTCTATTGCAAATTGCAAATATTGTAAGCTATGAATATGGAAGTATACATTTGTGAACAAATTATTTAAATAAATTTTTACATTCTGTATTTTGCAATGCAATTTTACCAAACATATTCCAAACTATGATTTAAGATGTAGCTGATAAGATTAAGCTTTTTCTTTAAACGAACTGGTACAGTTTATTCCCCATCTACCATTCTTACGCCATTACTGTACAAATGGTCGGTCTATTGTTACTGGTCGTTTAATCCCTTTCCATTTTCAATATTCAACCTCGTTCTTACACGTAATGCTAACAAGATATAGAAGTTGTTCACTTTAGAGTTAGGCAAAAATTACGTTTGCTGTCTTATTTTAAAATTTTGAATGATATGACATGCTGACCGTTACCTGCTTTTCTCCTTTTAAAACTTTAGTTCCCAGCCTGTTTTAGATTTCTTTATTACTACTAATGCCATTATCATTACTGTTCTGTTTATTGTTACTGCCATATGGCATGATCCTAAACGTCTTCTTCAACTTATTTTAAGTTTCTTTCAAAAATCGTCTGAAGAAAAAAATAAGTTTCAGTTAACCAAAACGCAATTGAAATATTTCGAGATATGTCTCATTTATCACGTCACACGGCGGATCACCTTCCACCCTCCCATGTCCCAAGTTTATGCGTATGTGACATTCGCATATCCATCAAGCTTAACCTTAAATGCATTTTTTTCCATTCCAAAATAAATATACTCCCTACTTACATTCACTTATTTACTTCCCCTCTTTTTCAAATGTATTGAAGAAAGAATTTAAACTAAGGAAGAATGCCTCTATTAGGTCGTAAATTCGATTGCTTAACGAGCAATTTGAAAGGATTGTTCCTGGTATTTATAAAGAAAATAGAATTTGATTTTTTTAAAAAAGATATCCCTAAAAATGTTTCTGAAGAAATCGCTATAATTTTTAAAATAAAAATTTAAAAATATTATTTTCAGAGTGATGAATCAATCCATGCAATAAGGAGAAAAAGTTTTGATAGAGTACAAAATGCCAAAGAGAGAGATTTGAATAAAAGGTTTGCTTATAGTGTTTCCCAGAACAAGCAATAGATTAAACCATACAAAAACTTTCACCGCAATTAGAGCTGACACGCGACCATAAATTTTACAGCTGTGTATTTAAACTACAACAGCAAAATGTATGTCCATAATAAATAAATTATGTTTGGTGGCCACTCTGTGAGCGAATGCTGGAGCTTACGAAGAAGTCTCTTATGCTGTTGCTCCTTTACGTTGGTAAAAGTCGTTTTTCTACATAAGCCATTTTCTATAAAATCTCTTGAGCGAACTCAATATTATTATTTTTACGTGTCTACCTCCACTTTATCATTTAATTACCAGCACCGGTCGCGATAATGAATAAAAGTTTTTTCTTCTTGTGATGTGAGAAAGAACGGAACAAATTAGAACTGGCATTGACTATGAAGAATTCATGTTTTGTTGAAGGAGTACACGCACTTGAACAAAATACTTTTAAACTCAAAGAGCAAAGCAGAAAAGTTTTTTGATTGTGGTTGAGGGTGGACAGTCATAAAAAGGAATTTCCCTTCCTTATTCAGTCACCATGGAATTATTTCTAAAAACTTCTGTCCAAATATGTACAACTTTGATTTCGGACCCTGATTATGATATAATAGGAAATGGTCAGGAGAACACTTTCAAAACTCAACATAAACACGCACGAAAACTCTACATAATATGATATGTCCGCAAACTCACGCAAACATACTGTTCAGACTTTTGCTCAGGCCAAGACAAGTTTTATAAAAATCCACATCAGCAAAACATAATATTACAATAAAAATATGCACTATAAATATTTTGTTGTTAGGCTCACTTTTGTGCTTCAATCCTCAACAAGAAGCAAACTTGATTTGAGCTCAAGCTTTGCAGGCAACAAAGTTTTGTGCAACCTTCTTCATAGTATTTCACTTGAACTGTCAAAAATGCGTTACGCAATGCAAGCATATGTATATATCCGGCTTTCTCAGAGCCGGCTTTTCCAGTGCCATTCAACAAACCAAATTCCATTATTCCTACAAATCGAAGGAATACCTTTTGCACTTGAACTTGAGAGAAGAGTGCACCACCAGCACTACGCAAACCTTTGAACGGAACTGGAAAAGGGAAAAGTTTTTCCCATCCACTTTATTTACTGGATTCCTCCAGGGCGACATGCGTCTTTTTCTTCCTTCCTTCCTTCTTGCCTCCTTTAAAAACAAGCTCGTATATATTCAATCCACTACTATTTCTGCTCGTCCTTTTACCACAAAAACATTTTCTCTCACTCACCATTTTCCATCCTTTCGCCCTCTTTTCTTCCCTAAGAATGGGATTGGATGAAAGCAATATTTTATTCATTTCTCACTTTCTCTTCAACCCTATTCATGCATATTCATCCTCTTTATTTGGAAACCAGCTGTATCATCCCCAAATGAGTTTTATTCCAAGAGAAACACCGAATTTTTTATCACATCACCAACCACTTTTTTAATATAAATAAAATGCATTATTACAATAACACGAAATTGCACGCCTCCGCTGGTATCGTTTTTGTCACTCAGTTGGTGGTGAAAGGAGGAATCCAATTCTCAATTTTTACGCATTATCAACATCATCATCAACGGCAACAGCCATGTCATCAAAATCGTCATAAAAATGAGCGTTTTATGTTATTTCCTTTTCATTCTCATAGTTATTGATCAATGCTTGCAAATAAAAGCAAGAAAATTAAGCGTATTCACTTCATAGAAATATTATGGGGAAAGTGAGATAGTGAAAGGAGGAAAAGAAAACCACATGGTATTTATCTGATACTATCTTACACGGCTACAGGCTTAGTCCCTTTGGTGTTTGATGGGAAGAAATTGTGAAGAATGTGGAAAGCAGCAAGTCTTTGACGATGATGATGATGAATCTGATTTAGACTAAAGGGTTTGTAGGAGTTAAGTGCAATTTGATTCCTCACATTGTTCCTATCAATTTACTCCACTCTCTATGAATCACGCACACTGACGAGTGATGGAGCTTTTAGCTAGTGCCGACAAGAAAATAAAATAATTTCCAGAGGAAGGAGCTTCTCAACGAATACAACTCTACAAAGAGCATTCCATCCACAAACGTATACCCTGTCTCAACCTTGAAATATCTTCCCAAATGCCTAAAATTTATTTCAAATCTTTTAACAAAGTGCAACGAAAAGGAAATTCACCGTGTAAACTTGAACTTTCATCGGCAATTGAATTCTTTGCAAATACTATTAAAAAAGAAAGAAACTTGCCGCCTTGTTTCCAACTACCACCCACGCAATTCAAAAAATAAAGCATGAAATGAAATCAACTGCAGTTCACCAAACACTGAGAAGACAAAATAAAAAATCAGATCAAATCAATCTGAAAACAAAGAGCGGAAATGTGAGTACGTACTTTCCTTTTTTCCTATTTCGACAGCTTAAGAAAATGGAAGGGGACGTACACGCACTCAACTCATCTAAACGAAAAAGTAAACAAAATTAAAGATTGTGCAAAATCCTTTCAAGAGAAAGAAAAGGATGGACTACGTCAAACTGTAGGAAATAGAGAAATGAACTGATTAATGTCTTTTGATCGAGAACATAAGGAAGAAAAATAACGAAAGCTTTTCTCTGCTACATTAAATTACATGAGCCTTTCTTATCTTTATAAATACTTGCTTCACTTTCTTCCGAAGAAAAAACTAAGAAAATACAAGAAAGTTTATGTAGCACTTCTCAATACTTCGTTTTCATCTGGAAATTGTCTAGAAGGAAAATCTCATGAAAACGCAGAGATTTACGGGAAAGATTCAATAAACGACTGCACTGGACTCAAGTTGGTATAAAGAAAAGTAATGATGCGAGGTGAAGCTAAAATTCTCTCCTGTTTTTTTCCCAAAAGTTGACATTGTGCATTGGGTTTATAGCTGAAGTAAAAAGAAAACGAAATTAAAACATTGAGTAAGAAGATGTGAAGAAAATAAAATTCTGGAATAAGTCAACCATGGAAACAGCCATAAAGATGATGACCAATTAAAAATAAATTAGTGCAAGAAAATGGCAGAGAATGTTGCGGCAGGAGGCTTGAAAGCAAGCATGCTTTACGACGTAAACTTTATTTCCTTTAAAGAGAAATGCACTTTCTCTTTTGTCTGTTGAAATTAAGAAAGACGTGTAATTTATGAAGCACTCATGCACCTGCCATTCCCCATTATTCCAGAAATCAACAAGAAACAACGAACCCTTTTCCATCTTTTACCTCTTCCCTAACCACTTTACTTATCATCTTTTAGGGAAAGTTGAAGGAGAGAGGAGATGCTTGTTGGACAAGGAAAAGTTTTAAAATGCATTGTTTACGCTAATGCTTACATTAACATTATTACGAGAGAGAACAGAAGAAAATCCATTCTCTCCAGGATGACAGTAAAGGGAAATGTATAGAGTTTACGGTAAAGTATATAATTGGGTTTTTAAAATAAGATTTTTCACGGAAGGGTGAAATGATACCATCATCCAATTCTAGGTTCTTTTAACTTTTTCTTACATTGTTTTACTTTTCGGGGAACGTACTGCAATAGGAAAAGGGTAAAAAGCTAACCACCACAGTGCACACTCATCTTTTACACCGGTACTAGCCCCCATCTGCTTTCCTCATGCATTTAAAGGTTGAAACCTTCACTTTGCTTTCTTACTTCCCCTTGTAATTTATTATTGAGAAAGGAAAATGCTCCATTCAATCTTACACCACTTAGCTTTTCTTAATTTTAAGTTGGAGTAGTTGTTATAGAACACCTTTACAGAAGTCATAAAGTTAATGTTGCAGTTAAAAATCTTATCCTGTTGCATTTCCCATCCATTCCTTTTCCAAACATTTTGATTTCCGATAAGAACTAAATGCCATGAGGTATGGAAGAGTAGTCTAGTAAATAATATTTATCGTAACAGTAACAACTGCAAATATGTTTGATTTAATAGGAAATGGGATTTGTTGATTGTTTGAAAATAAAAAATGATCAAGGAAGAGTAATAATAAAAATAGCAATAATGAGAAATCATTTTATTCTCGAGCATGCATAACTCAAGTCAATATTGCCAGTGAAGCAATACTCAATTATCAGTTCACGCCATCCATTCACGCAACCTTTCTTCATCCTACTTCATCTTTTTTCCTCGACACTTTTCATATCACACCATCAACAATCCCCATTTTTTCATCAACAACAATGTCAATTTCTTATCGTTACCATTTCTTATTCCCTTCGTTTTATTTGTGTTCGTGCTTTATCCCACTTTTCCATCTTGTATAATACTTCAACCAAGCAATAAAACTAGGAAAATGTCCCTCAAAGAAAAGCAATATTATTATCATCTTCAGTATTTTTCACCAAAAAAAGGCGAGAACGAGACTATTATGCAGTTAGAATTGCGTAAGTGAAGTGGAAGATATCTCTAAAGTAACTTTTTCCTTCTATTTCAAGTAAAATTTAGCAGAAAATAATAAATAGTAATAAACGAACTATTTCAGATTTACTTTTGTATGCTTTCTAGTTAAAATTTAGCTCAAACTCAATTTTACATTTTTCAAGTATTCTCTACCCACTCCTCCCCTTCTTCCATCAAAATGCTTTAAAGAAAAGAGGATTTTAATGTTAAGAAAATATACTCTCGCACTGCATGGGTGAAGTTGAAGGATGAAAAATGACATTTGATATGAATAAAGGAAAAAATGGATGAAGTGAACCACTTCATTTCACAGTATTTGGAAGACGTTTCTTTCTTGATGCTATTACTGCCCGTGAACACGACGATGATATTACAATGATTATGACGATTATGCAATACATTGCAACAACATCTAGTAGAGAACTGACTTTCACAGAAAAAATCATCTTGGATGAGTTTATCTGATAACTAGGCTTTTCTTTGAGAAAATTGAAGGAGGGTGAGAGGAAATGTTTTGGATTTTATTAAGAGGAAAGTTTTTTTTTATGAAAGAATAAAATCAAGAGAAAAAGTTTGGAAAGAAACAGAGTAGTAAACACGTGAATAAATTCCAAAGTTTCTTTTCATCATCAAAGTGCAAAGTCATTATCATCTTGAGAGCAACTAGTTTCCTTCCGGATAATATTTGTTAATCTAAATGGAAGGAAATTTATGGAAATATTTACAATCTTAAAAGCAAGACTGTAGATAAAAACATACAAAGATTATACAAAAGATTTCTGCTTTTGTATATCGCTATGAAAATGTTGGGATTTAATGGATTCTCTGTTCATTCTCCAACCATACTTGAAATCCTTTTAAATAAAAAAGCTTATGCAATGTAAGTAGAATTAAGTAGATTTAGGGCGTTTTATAATAAATGGATGAGTTCTGCTTGTAAACAAGGCGAGTGTGAGCTCATGTCACGTCACATTAACCTCCATTTCTTCCTAATATCTAAATTTTATGGTCAGCAAGCATTTCTTATAAAATGAAACTACATCTGTGAGATGCAGCAGTTATACACGTTAAACAGCTTCTGCACATTCATCTTCAATCAGCAGACTACGTATAACCTCACACATTTGTATTTATGAAATTAAAAAGAAGAAATGTCTTACCACTTGAATTATAAGGATGTCCACCTCCTCCCAAAAGGGAAGACTTCCCTTTTTCACCTAACCCAGAGGATGTCTTCTTGTTGTGTTGATTGTACTGCTGTTGTGGGGAATGTTGGAAATGTCCAATTCCGGAACTAGTGTTTTGAGGAAAACTATGATGATTCGGAACTGACACACCAGGAGTTGAAACACCAGAAACTCCAACACGATTGTCACCATTTACACCAGTTCCACTTCCACCTGAGGTGACAGTAACGTTTCCACCTGCCGCGGGTAATGGAATGCTTGTGTGCTGCTTGCAATAAAGACCAGGCAGCCTGCACAATCACGAAACAAATAGAGAAAATTTTGTTTTAAAATGATTTTAGGAAAATCTCAAATATTTTTCACAAGTTCATCAATTATTGATTAACCAAAACACCACTTTCTATGCTCAACAAGAACCTAAACAAGACTGACAGACAGAAAAAAACTGATCCGTTTTTGTTGTAAGTTTAGACTGTATTTATTTTCCCTAATACGTTCTTCCCATTCAACTTTTTCTGCTTCTCTTGTCATTACATAATAATATTAACTGTATGGATCCCCCATGTTTCACAATTTTTCCCATGTGAGACCTTTTCTATTGCCATACTAGGATTTTAAAGAATGACGCATTTTTGTTTACATGACCAGAACCAGACTACGCAGACCACGCTTGTAAGAGAGTATTGGGAACGTAACAGATAGAACGACTTCTATTTAACTCATTATGATTACAGTTTTTTCTATATTCCATCCATCTTTTGTATCCCCTTTACTACTCTTTGCGTAATATTTTTGACAGTCAACCGCTCAGCGAGATCCAAAACTCACTTCGTCAAGTTTACTTTTTTATTTATTCCATACAGCATATATCATACCACCACCGCACCACGTTTCCATAGATTATCGTGATAAATAATAACAGTACGCATTACTTTTTATTAACTTTTTTGTTTGCATCCAGCCACGATCTAAAAATGCACTTCCCTTCTAATAATAAAATGCATCTCTTTTTTCACTCCCTCTGTTTTCCCTACCTCGGTGTAAAATGCAGTTTTTAGCTGCAATTCCCTTCAATTTTTAATCAGTCTCTCACACAACAGTTTACTCCCATAAATTTCATTTGAATTGAACGAGCCAAATAGAAATTTAAGCATTCCCAGTAAACAAAGCTGGAAAACTGGAGGAGTGCAGCAGATAAAGTGGTGGCTGTGGTGGCCAACAAGAGTTGGCACATATTCTTATTTAAAACATGAAAGCAAGGGATTTAAACCGGGTATGGCACACAAACAAAAATGAACCCTTCCAAAGCATTCCATACAAAACAACATTAAAAGTAAAGTTGGAAGGCCGAGGACAAAATATTTTTTGCCTCTTCTTTTTAAATATCAGTTTAAACGATTAGGGGAAATTATGACGAAGAGTATAAAACACGAACAAAAAAGCTACGTTGGATCCACTTTTTTCAACATCTGCCGTAATATCCGACGTGAAGCTGTGGTGATGTCATGAGCAGTTCTTTCTGCTCCCTTTATGCGTTTGCTGCTCAGACGTACCCTTTTGTCTGGGATGGATTGGATTGAGGGACGATGATAATGTTGTGTTGTTATTCTGATGATTACGGTATTCGTTTTCATTTCAGTCAAAACAAAGGTTCATTTTTCTAACCTAAACTAATTTTGATGTGTTGCCTTCAGTTTCAATGGAAGAGGAGGGTTATGGAAAGGAAGTGGATGTAGTTTTGTGCATTGTGCATAACTCATCAGCATCAACGTCAGAACATTTGCATTTCCGTAAACTTTTTCTAGTGAGAATGACATTGAATTTTTCACAAAATATCAAAATAATGATGGACTTTGGATTTGAGCCCGTCTATCGCAAAATGTGCATAAGGGTATTGTCAATTGTATAATACATATTTTTATTATTTTTCATCTTCATGTTCGCTGACCATCAACACACAGATGTAAAATACGCGACGGCGACGATAATAATGAGAACAAGAAAGAAAATTGTTGTCTTGTCACTTCTCTCTGGGGTGAGTGGAGAAAAGGAAAAAAGTCAATTGGTAAACATAATAATATAATGCGAAAATAGTGATAGACAATTACATTTCAGTCATATTTTCCTTCGTTTGCATTTCTCGTCTTTTTGTTCATGTCATTTTAATTTGTCATTTGAAGACTAATGTAATTTGAACTGTCCAGTTTCACGTTTGATGAAAATTATGATTATATTGGTTCAGCTTGTATTTAATCAATCCTATGGCTTAAAATTATAGTGTTTCAATAACTAAAACTGGACATTTCAAACGAATAACATAAGTTTACTTATATTTCTAAAGTGCTTGTTGAAGTGAGTGTTGTTATTCGAAAGATATACTGTTGTCTAAACATCATAGCTATACAACTTCAAATCATTAGTAGTTGTGTTGGTTTTGGTTTTAATATTTTTTATACTAAAATATTTTTATCAAGCTCAAGAGCCACCTAAACATGTATCTGTTAACTACATACGTATTTTCCTGAACAAAGACTTAAAATTTCATGAATACTGTGTTTGGGTTTAGGATGGATTCAGTCAAAGCAATGTGAATTCCTTTCGAAGTTTCCAAGATTTTCACCAGATGCCTATTCTGGAAACATTTCAAAACTTTTACCATTTTATGCTTTGGTTCACAAAATTGAAAGTTCTTTGCTAAATAGGAATGAGAGGTATCTGAACGGAAATAGTCATGGAAAACCCCAGCTCAAACAAATAGCTGTGCGCCTAAACTAATGCAATAATTCATGGATTTTTGATTCCGACTACTTTTATATATTCACAGCAATTTAAAAAAAAAACTCTGAGCAAGACTGCCTGTTGTAAAAAACAAATCGGATAAAATTGAATTTAAAAAATTGTTTAGAAAAAAATCCATATTAATTCACAACCTAATATTTCCCCAAATATCTATATTAATGTTGTTGAAGATGACAGGATGGATCAGATGATGAAATGATATCGTGCCGTGAGTCATCATATTTTTTCTTTGAACACTTCGTGGAATTTCTGAAACAATGTGTACCTTTTACGTTTACTTACAGATCCACTCATTCTTATGAATTCATAGTGCACCATCATCGTCATGGCCGCAACAAACCCTGAACTCTACCAGAATTACTCGCGAGTTTGGAGGAGTATGTATTTTTTGCTTTTTCGTCTCCTCTATTCGTTTCTTAGCACAACAGTAGAAATGAATGAGGTAAGGTGACTTTATGACCGCTACCTTCATCTTGATTGACACAAAGATAAACCTCGTAAATAATACTTCAAGTCACCTAGTTAGCATAATGCCTGGTTTAATTTAAAGAAAGTATGTTTTATTGCATGTGATCCTTTATGAATTTTTTTGACAATGGCCTTTTGCACCAAAACCTGCCACTTACACAACATACATATTATGCAAGATTTTTCCAGGTTTGCCCCTTTAAATATACGTTTTTAATTTTTGGCTACCTTACTCCTGTACTTTTCTTACCTTTAGTTTATATGACAAAAAAGAAGTAAACAAAAACTCAAACATAAATTTTGAAGGAAATGCAGGCTTTCATATAAAATACTTTTTATAGCTTGATAGGAGTAACTTTTTAATACTTATTAGGAAGCTTGTTTGATCTAATGACTTCCTCCTTTCTTGCTGCTAATGATAAATGCTATAAATATATTACAGGTGGTAGCAAATGTCATATTGAAATTTTTATCCTTTATTCTTTATACATATCTTTTATATTTTGCCTAATGAACGGAAATCTATGCACATATTTCACTCTATAAGTACACAAGTCGTATTTTTATAGTGCAATTGTTTGCTAATCGTTCTCCTTTTTTATTTGGTTTCCCCAAATATATAGAAAATCCAGTGATTAAACTAGGCCTCGTTATGCCTTGTTATGAATTTTTGTATAATACTGTACCTACAATGTTTTTCAACATTAAATATAAAATTTGTAATTATCCATGTTTTTATATTAATTATTTAAACTCAAATCACAGAGTGACATGGAAGAAAACACAATCAAAATAAAAAGTCATATCACTCTAATTATCCAAGAAGGGTAGTGCCCAAATAAATGACTATGCTAAAAAAACCAAGTCCCACCTGACTATTTGTGCTTTAAGACGTCAAAAAATCTACCCTACTCCATTTTGAGAAAAATAGCGTGTCAATTAACGTCAGAATTCATTGTGCTTTCATTTCAATTTACCTCACGCAGTGGGACATATTAACAAATAGGGGATGACTTCAATTTCATTTCAACTTACAATTCCTTTATTAAAGTAGGTGGGGCATATTTTTTAAAGAAATTATATCACATTGGACTTACTTGGAGGATTCCATCACATGCTTAGATTGATTGGAAGGGGTTGTTTTAGCATTTCCCCCGCCACCGGTGGAAGATGAATGATTTTGCTGATGCTGCATCATGATTAAAGAAGCATCAGAGATTGTCTGTTGCGAGAGATGATGATGATTTAGTTGTTGGTGGTGGTTATTATGATAGTGAGGTGATGGGTGTAGCGGTTGCTGTTGTGGTTGTCTTTGCTGAGTACTTCCTCCACCTTGCCGATCCCTATCCTGCTGCTTTTGTTGCTGTTTGTATCGACTGAGCTGGAAAAACAAACTGAGGATAGACTTTAGGTGACCTTCCCGTATGTCCCTGGCGTTGATTCCCTCTAGTGTCACTCCAAGATTTGAGAGGAAGACTAGGCACGAGTGAATATTGTCCAACTGTTAACCACAAAACATTAACATTATAGCAACCTTTTGTAGAGTTCATATTTTTTTTAAAATAGCAGATCATGTACTATAACCTGTAATAACTTGGCTCTACGGTTAAAAAATGTAGTTCGTAGTGTTTTTAAATTGGCATTGTACGAAATTATCTGTTGTGAGACCCGACCACCGGGCTCCTATTTGTTCGCCAATATCATTGGCGCCTATGGTCTGATTAGGTTTAAAAGTGTATAATCGTCGACTAAAAGGATTTGCGAATCCACCCATTAGTCACCACCTGTTTCCTATTCCTGACAAATCTATTTTTATGGTACAGATGCAAAATTTATTGGGCATGCATTGACATGTTTTGTATTAGCACTTGCCATTAGTCATAAAATAGCTCGTAGATTTACAGCTTTTGTTATTAATGTGCCTTGTCAGCTAATTTGAATAGGGCTAATGTTCTACGATATTACGTTAACAATAAAATTACCCATGTACGTGATGTTTCCACAATCAACATAAAATCACGTTACATTAACCAACTTCCACCGCAATTCAAACAATGCCATGTTTATTCTATTCTCTTCAAATTTTTATTTCTAAGCACGAGGTCGTTTTTAGTATTAACCCTGTTCCACTAGCTAACTACCATTTTCATTTTGCAAAGGAAAAGGCAGCAGAGAAAAAGGATATTCACCGTAACGAGAATGAGAATTAATTTTCTCTGCATCTTCCATTTCAGAAAATTAAAATATGGCATGGTTAAGCAAGGGATATAAATAAATTGAAATATAAGCTGGATAGTGTTTTAGCATACGCTTCCTGTTTCTGAAAAGAGAAGTAGATGAGTGCATTACGAATTCACTTGGAAATGCTAATTATTTTGGTAATTCTTCCATCATAATAACGCATGTTTTGTCCTCTCTTCTTAATCCTAATCATCGTCGCCATCATCATTGTCGTCGTTCTTTTTTGAGAAGGAAATCCTATTACTCAGATTTGCATAAGAGGTCATTTACTTCACACTCAACCTCTCATTTTCTGAGCACTATGCAAAAGAGAGAAGTAGACAGACCACAAGAACAACTGCAAAACTGCAATTTCATCTGCTCCATTCCATCTTTCATCATAATTGCTGCCAGGAAAATAGAAAAACAAAATTCCATTGTAAAAAGTAAGGTGCAGTGTCACCGTCACGTATCAGCCAAATGTGTTTTTAAAACTGTTTTTATTTCTTCAATTCTGCAGCAGCAACCAAACTTGGCTTATGGTGAATGTAAAACCGTGATATTAATATCGATAATGTCAATATTTAAGTTTGGGTTAGCTTGCCGACTACTCTTCTCGACCTCTGACCTAATTCTATCAGCAACAAAGAAGTAGCGGCACACCGCTATAAGTTGCCAATGCAAAAAGAGCAGAATTTGCTTAATATTCGGCAATATAGCATTCTGAATTTGAGAAAATAATGATTCATGGCATGATAGAAGGATCATGATATCATATTAGGTTGATAAGTTTCTGCTGCTGCCAGATCTATCATCTATTTTAAAATGAATGTTGTTAAGTATAAATGCAAACAGAACTAATCCTTAAAGATCAATTCACCTGCTTGACACAAAAATCTGTATAAAATACGCAGCAAAAAGATGATGAGTAATTGACAAGAGAAGAGCAGTATAACAATTTAAAAAAACAAGTTAAAAGTATGCTTTGTCATGATACCTGGGCTTGTTGTGTCTGTCTATTCATCTGTTTCTGAATTTTTGAGATTTTGTAGGATTTCACTGTTTGACAAGCTTAAGGGAGAAAATGTGTATTCGAATAAACAAAAAGGCATTAAAGCACAATTTAGTATTTTTTATCCATCTACCTGACACCGTCACCTTCGTCATATCATTTAGCATTTTTGCCGACATAAACAAGGCCAATAGTCCTATCTTTAAGTTACTAAAGAAAGACATCTACACATAAAGACCGGCATCTACTCCTTTTCCGTAATAAGATTGTGATATCATTTATGATTTTATGATAATGGCGAATGTATTCATATTGATTTGAAATCTTTAAAGTCTTACCAAACCCAACTTTTAAACATTTCTTTTCAAAGACAGTGTCATGGCACCCTTCATATCACAAACGCATTTCGCATACAAAATCGAGAAATTAAACGGTGTTCCTTAGTAAAACGAATGGAATATTACTGTAGAGTTATATGCTTGCTGATAGAACTAAAAATACCTTTGTCCGTTTTTCCTTTTGTTGAGTGAGCTCAACAACGAGTTCGAGTGTTTTATTGCTGTTTTTACAAGAAGAAAAGACATGACAAGGCACGATTTACTTTTGCCATGATTGAGAAAATGTTCATGATGAGAATGACGTTGGAGAAGAAACCTATATGCCTGCTTAATTTCATTATGATTATAAAAAGGTAAGTGCTGTGTTAAATGCTTTAAGGGTAAAGTACTGAAACCAACAAAGGAAGATTTACGACATGGCTAAAACACGGACGATCTTAATAGCATCCTTTTGAAGAAACAATACATTGGTTAATGCCTTGCATGAACTAAATAAGATGGCAAAACGTGTGGATCCCTAGAATATAACTGTTTGCCAATGTGAGTCACCACATGGAAAAAATAAAAATTGATAATGGTTTGACATCCAACCTTTTGGTAAATAAGCATGAAAACCGCTTGAGCAATATCGCACCTAGAAATTGGAATATTTTGGTTGTAAACTCATTTTATCATTTAGTAAATTCATACGTACAGTTTGTTTTTAATTGACCATGACCTTTTGCTGTTTCGAACTTTATTTTACATATTTAAAAAGTGGGGAATCTTCTCAAAATACCCCTTTATTAAACTAGAACAAATAATGATGAGGAAAACTGGTTTTGTGTATTTTATTATGTTGTTGAGCTCAGCAGTGGCACTGACGTTGTCATCTCCCCAGATAAATATTTAAGCAACAATAAAAACCAACAAATTTATAAAAACAGTAAAATTGAGTAGTTGAGTACAAACGTTATTAAAAGTAAGTAAACTTCGAGTTTAAAATGGTCTTCAATATGCAAATAAAATGAAGAAGTCACTGTGAATTAATTTGACCTGTGCGGACTCCCCCTTTATAAAATGACTTGTGAAGTTGGACTTTTTGCACATGCAACAACAACAGCAAAGGGTTGATTGTCAAATTTGGGTGTAAAAGGGAGAAAACAGGTATTCAATCAGAGGACTTTTTACATCATGTCTAGTATAGTAATCATGTCTGCACTTCCACTACAATCGCCGCTACCACAAACCAAAATCATTTTTGCAAAACATTATTTGAGTTGGCACTCCCCGAATATGGTTTTCATGCGGTTGTCCGTTATATTTGCAGCCACGTGATCTACCGTACCTTTTCAATTTAAAATACCAAAATTTTGCCTTTTTGTAAAACTGATTGTGCATTTTGCAGAATAATAATAAAATATGAGCAGAACAAAATTAACTTACTTTTCCAATACTATTTATCCATTCTCATGTAAATTAGCAAGTTTGTTATCAAAGCAAACAACAAATCGTGAATTGGATTAATGAAAGAACAGATAGGGAGGCGGGACGGTAAATCAGAAGGACTGGTTCTAAATAAAAGAAGCTTTTATATAATGCCTAGATAAATATCTTATTATAATCATCTTCTCGTCCAAAATATTAGATCCGTACATTCTAAACGTGTCAGTCATTATATGAGCATGACGATGAAGAAGGCTCAAATCGAAATTATCATTTTTGCATGAAAATTTACAATGAATATCGCAAACCCGCAACGTAATTTATACAATGAAGCTACTTCTATTATGACAAAAGGAGGCAAAAAGGGCCAGATATGGATTAATATTATTCGTTTGTTGGCCAGATCTTAATAAAAATCAGAATAGTTATCATCTTCATCTCATATTATTTCAATCCTTAGGAACCAATTCATTAAAATAATAAATTTATATTTTTGCAAATCACTGCATCCGAGAACCCGTCAATGTTCAAGGTGAAGCTCCTTTCTTCCTTTCAATCATCCGACAAAAGATAGCTAATACAAGGTATAAACCTTATTTTAAAAAAAACTCTATCTCATTACTTAAATTAGTTTTTTATAGTTGTGTAACATAAAGCTTCTGCTTCAAAACCTCAAGAAATGATATTTAATTATGATATGTTATAGATATGTTTTTGCAAAGTGTATCATAATCAACATCTGCAAGCTCACGTTGCTGGACTAGCCTAACCTGGAATCCTATTTAATAACAGAATGTGTTTGCCAAATTACTTTGGACGTGGACAGAATACTAAACAAAATGCAATAAAGCAGGACCTTTAAATTTGTTTTATTTATTGCCGTGTTAATCAAACTATGGCGAATAAAAAAGTGCAATCAATCGGAATTAGTAGTGAGTTGTATCAGTAAAGTATCTTATTAAGTCCACTCCTTCTATGCTGATGCTGGCTAGCACTATTGCCCTCGTAATGATTATCCTATAATAAGGTTTTTTAACTTGAAAACAGCAAAGCACTTTAATCCAGTTCAAACTTCTGTAAACCCAAACGTAGAACTATCCATTCTTGTTTGCTCGGCATTTATTATCCTAATCATTGAAAATTATGGTGTAGTTTTGCAAAGAAATTTTACGTTTTTATGTGCCAATGTTAGTTGGCAACGATGACTGCATTTTCACAAATTGCACAAAAGCAAAAGAAGACTGATTTTGAGTTGAGCCGACCGGTATGGCATAATAACAATATGTGTGAAAAGTCTGTCGACATTTTATTCGTGTGGACATAAACAAAAAAGTTATTGGGATAGATCCTGCTTAACATCACTCTTTCGTTTTATTTGTAATCATTATCATCGTCTTTGCAGAAAGAAGAATATTTAATGACATGGGCACATGTTCAAATGAATGAGTGAGGATGATGACGATGGCACTGTGATAGCCCTCTCCTTGATGTTTAAAGTTTTATTGCAAATGTTGAACCGTACAATTTATTTTTTATCATCATCTCATCAAAAAATTAAAATTTTACGCACACCCACGGCAGTCAAAATAGCATAAGGTTTAATAATTTTCCAACTGACGTATATAATGCTGAAATACATCATGAAGGAAAGAAATTGTTCTCATAAACTAAAATTTTATCTTATAAAGCATTTATTTTAAATTTTGTTTAAACTTCAAAAGAGGTCATTCTGATTCCTTTAGTTTTTATAGCTGGTGGTGGGCAGCAGATCAAATTTTATGCTGTATACATCACCTGTCAATTGCATGTGATACTGCTAATTATAAAGATGATACGGACAAATCTTTTCATTAAACTTTTTTGTAATTTTATTAGATAATTTAATTGTCATGCATTGAGACTGAAATAAAAAACTTCCATGCCAATTCATATCGTTGCATGAACATCATTGCATTAAATGATCATGATGATGACCGGTTTAAACCAGGGAGTGATTTAATATTTTTTACATAAAAGAGAAAAGATTACTGTCTAAATCTATTCTCCGTTAATTGAATAGGAAATGACAATGACAAGATAAACAACACACAACTGGTTTTTCTGGGGTTATTTGAGAAGTGCTCCTCCTTATGTTCACTCCTTCATTTAATTCGTTTCAGATAATTTTGCTTAAAACATTTAAATTTTACAATTGTCAGTCTTATTTATAGTTTTGGTGGACTTTTGGCAGCTGTCTTACTGACAGGAACACTCCTCACTTTAGTTTTAAATGTGAAAGGTCACTGAAATACAACTTGCTAGTAATAAGTTACAAAATATTGGCTTGGCATAGGCTCAGGTTTGCATTAAAACTAAAAGTGATTGTGTCGTAGCAGGAGTAATATAATTACAAACGCAATCGCAGATTTTGTTGATAACAATTTCATTCTGTATTTTCCTAACAAAAATTGCAGGAATTCATTTAGAATTCCAAAGGCTTGCACTCAGTCTCATCATCATACATTCATCAACAGTCATTTCGTTTCATAGAAGCAATTTGCCAAAATGATCCGGCAAGTAAAGACTTTTTATGGACAGTGTCATTAATGTATGTTTCTGGTTTTGCGCTAATAAAGCTTTTGCTAAGTCAACGTTCAGGTAGGTCGCAACTCAAACAACATTGCATACATGATTAACTTCATGAAAGGATTGAAATTTCTTTAAAATGGAAAAACGCACTATCAATCCAGCCAATAAACGACTTGTTACTCAACGTCATTATTACCATATTATGTGCATATGGACAAGGAAAATATGCAACGATGAGTAAAAAGTTTAATCGATGACAGAAAAACCCGTGTAATAATGATAGTAATGATGTGGAGAATGCTGTTTTGAAGTTTTATATAAAAACTTGCGAATTTTTATGCATTTTCCTTTTCCCAAGTAATTATTATGGGAGAGTCGTCATTATTCCCAGCAACACATGAAATATATGGAAATAGGTAGCTATTATTCACATACGGTTTGAATTTGCAATTTTTATAGCTAAATAACCTTGGTATATTGAGATAGAAAAACTTAAACGATACATGCGGAATCGTTTGGAGCGCACTACAGCTGAATATTTTAGTTGATGTTGCTGATGAAAATGATGACACGGTTAAATTGACTTTAAACTGAATGTTGCGTGTGTAAAAATGTGAAGTAAATTAAACGAATTAAAGATCTACTTCCGTTTTTGAAATAAGTCAGTCAGTCACTCATCGTCATGGAATAGTGAAACAAACCAAACACTCTGTTTGTATTTTTTTCAGTATAAAGTATTTTGTCAGGATGCCAAATCCAGACGGGAACAAACACGACACACAGTTTTATTTTATGCCATTTCAAATTGAAATGTTGATTGTGATTGAACTGCGTTGATACATGAGATCATGAGATAAAAATGATGTTGATGGTTCGCTGAACTGCCAAAAAATAAATATTTCTTAAAGATTAGCTTACATTTTAAAAGTATCCTTTCCTTCGTTAAAAGGGGGTATTCAATTAGGTATTTGTTTTGGCTAAAACCCAACACAAATCAACAAAAATCAATTTAAGCAAGTAAAGTATTGACCACTGACGCACCTTCACAAGTACAACTGCCTAAAAGTACAAAAATGAATTGATTTTTGGGTTTAATTTAAGACTGGAAAGTAATTTTTACAAAACCCTCAGAATAAATAGATGGGGAAGTCAATAATGTCCCTACCACGTGTTTCAAAATTCTCTTCAAGAGTCTTGAATGTTGCTACTGTAATATCAGGTAATAAAGCTAGAAAGTATCTATTCAATCTAAATGAAAAATCCACAATGCAGGTTTCTATGTTTATCTTCTTGATCACATCTTTTAGCTCAATTCAGTTAGAACTAAAGACGAAACATTTATTTGAACGACATGATTTTCTCATTAAAGAGATAAGTTTTTGGAGCTCAAAATGAAAACAAAAGAGGGGACTTTTCTCCCGTTGTTTTCCCTCGCCACTTCCTGTTTCTAACAAATTGACACATTTTATCTGTATAAAAACCGTCATAAATAGAAATGATTTCATTTGAAGTTTTTTTACGAAGAGGAAAATCTAATTTCTTGATATAACTGATATCTAGTGCTATTCTTGAAAACGTGGATTGAATGATTCATTGTTAAAATAATAAAATGACAAGGCAAAAAATTAGACGGAATTCAATCAAACCCTTCAAATAAATAAAATGGGGAAAATGAAATAAGAAGGGGGATTTGTCGTGCGGCTTTTCTTTATTCTTCAGTTCTTTTTTTCTCTCCAATAGCATAAACATCGATATCTTTGTTGTTCACATGTTTCCTTTCTATGATTTTTGTTCTTTCCTTTTTTCCCCAATATTATTAATCAACGTAAAGTCTTACACCTCACTTGCTGCTCATGAATCTAAAATGTATAAACACACGTGGCTTCTTATCACAAAAATCACGTCATCATCATCAAAATCATCACAAAAAATACTTTAACGAAAAAAGCTACACCAACAAAACCACCTCTGCTAAACCCTTTCTTTTTCCACTTTTCGTTTTACTTATTACAACTTACTTTTATTCTTTTTTGATTTAACACGGAGCTTTTTTGTCGCCGCCGTCACTGGCGACGCTGCCATTTGTCATTTGAGAACAATAGAACCAACTGACTATTTTTACTTGTTTTCTTCCTTCACACTTCCACCCACATAAAGAAACCAGAATGGCATGCTTGACTTTTCCTACATAATGAAATATTGGTGAGTTATGTAAAAAAACGGGTGACGAGGACGAGTATGATCCTTGCAAAAACAGATCGAAAAGAAGACTGAGATCAACTGATGCAAAATCTCGTGTTTTTACCAAAACAACCGCAAGAAGAGCAAAAGCGCCAGTGCAACAGCGCAGTCAACAACGCTACCGCAATCCATTCATAGATCCTTTCGCTTTGTTTTCTGAGTCATTCCCATTTTGGCATAGGCAAATAGAGAGATCAGAGTCATGGGTGAGTACAATTTTCAATACGTGCGCTGACATAACTAAAAAAATGCTTAAGAAACGGAAAAAAGAAATGGAAGATGTTACATACAATATTATACCATTGTAATTTGTAATATTTCTTCGAAATCAGCTACCTGTAAACCCCAGCATTTGATTTTTTATAAAAAATATTTATGTTTGTGTATTTACCTATGCAAAATATATATTTTTTAAAGACAATACACCGGCAGTGTAGTAAATAATTGTAATTGAATGCAAGCGTGCTTATTGTAAAGTATGATTTCTTCATATGCAAAATTCCGCTAGTAGAAATGCTGAAACGCCAGCCACAACAACAAAGTACATCGATTAAGAAGGTTGCAGAAAATAAACTCCGGAGAATTTAACATAACTGATTAGGCTCATCTTCCCTGCCTTGTTCATATGTTGATATCTCAATGTAATCGGAGTATAATTGAAAGCAAGTGCAAAGAATCTAATACCGTTCTTAAAGATCAAGGCATGCAGAGGGTTGGGAGCATCATCATTACATGGTTGCCGAAATTCCAGACTATTTCATAATTCGGTTGTAATGTTTATTCTTATCGTAAAAATTCATGCATTTCTGACGTATCGTAATTATCATTCATATCGTTTTATACAATTTGGCAAATCGGAATAAGCGGCTCCATAGCACTTTCTTTCTACTGCCTTTCCCGTTTTTAATATTTTGACATAAGCTTCAAGAATTGTACTTTGGCATGAATATCATATCACTGTTCCCTTACTCTTTTCTTAAAATAGTTTAATTTATTTTATATTGTGCACACTGGAAAGTTCTTGTAAAAAGTCTTACATGTGTGCAACGGAGCGTACACATGGTACATTTAACAAGTGTCACTTGCCAATTGATTGAAGCCGATACCATATCTTATTAATTGTTTTTGCATACATGTTATACAGTACCGCTAATTTGATATTTGGATTGGCATTATGGATTCGTGTGCATTAATATTAAAGAAATGTTCCATCTTGTATTTATTCTGATTTTTACCTTTGAGTAGTAATATAATATAGATTCTAGTTTATTAAATGGTTATTCTGTTGACAATAAATTGGCGTCTTTTATTGTTTATTTGTTCTAAAATAAATAAGGTCAAGTTGTGGGCTATTGTCTAGTAAAATATAATGTCTATGTTACAACAATCATTCCGAAAGTAATTAATAGGTATGTTGATATAAATTTTCTCGGACAGAAGCAATAAAATTTTTCTAAATACTAATTAATCAATTTTGAAGACTTCAGAATTCTTTTAGAAGCTTATAAAAAGTTTGGACGCGAGATTTAAAAAAACAGAGTAAAGACTGAAAGAATGGGTGGGTGCATAAGCAAGGTCATGTCGTGGGCCAAATCCACAAGTAAGAAAATTTTATTATTTGAACTTCTCATACAATTGTACCAATCAAAAATTAAATAATAAAAACATTTTAATATATTTATGCAGCAAAGGACAAAGTTGTTCATGAGAAGGTCTCTCCTGGCACTAGACATTCCCGGCATCTACGTCGTAAGTTACACAAGAAGAATTTAAGTTTATTGAAGATAGTTTTGCTCAAAAATGCTTTGAAAGTGGAAGCCGAATTATTAAAGGAAGCAGGCTTTCCCATGCTAGCAATTCCACCACCTCAGCCTGTGATTTCCAAGCCTGTAATTCACGTGGTGGAAGCCCAGCGGATTGATGAAGATTCGTCTGGATTTAAATATGTTTGCAAACCGATTTCTTCCACGACTGAACTACACTGTATGTTCTTAAATATAATTACACTTTTGAAACAAAGTCCTTTTATTAATTATTTTTTATTTATAGTTGATGTGAAACCGGATATTAATCAGTTTGTTAAAGAGATACACCGTAATGATGATGAAAGTGTGCTGTCAATTCGACTAGATTTGCCTTGGGAAGACGGGGAAAAGCTAGTTTGTTTCCCAAAGAACAAAAGTGAAGATTTTTCTTTGGATATTGAGTTGCCAGAGCAGGTTAAATGTATGCAAGAGAGAGATGATTCAACATTTGAGGAAACTGACCGTGATGTTGCTCTTCAAAACATTGCGTATTGAAACTTTAAATGTAATTTAAAGTCATTTTATGTAATTGATTAGGTAATACAACATTTGAGCCCTCAATTAATGTTTTTTTGTTTTATCTTACATGAGGCTGCAAGCAATCAGTAATGGCTCCTAAGACTAATAATTATAAAGTTTTTAATAAAGTAAAATCATCACTTACCATTTGGGAAGAACTTTTAGGTTTTCTGTGAATTTCAGGAACTCGTTGTGATGCTGAAAATACAAGTATTTGTTTAATAGTATTGCTAATATATTAAGTGAGTTGTTAGTAAAAAATAAAGTTAAAATTTTAAAAAATGCTTAAAATTAGTTACAACATGGTTGATACTTACTAACTGCCTCAATTACATCAGCCAGCACAACCCCATCCGTCACATCCACCTGCAGATCTTGAATTTGTTTCTTGCATTTTGCCTTTTCCAGATAATGATTTGCCCAGTCAGTATATATCTGAAAGAAATTAAAAATTCATTCATTTAAATATTTACACAATTCTCTCCTTTAAAATTATTTTTTTAGAATTCACTTCAATCTGCAGCCCAGATTAAGCCAAGTTTCAATTAATAAGCTAATATAAAAGTAGCAGGAAGCAAAGTGGGTAGTTTGCCTTGAAGCACTGTTTTAATTAGAGTAAGATCGCAACGGTACGCATCTTAAGTTGTCTTTAATTTAATCCAACTCCTAAAAGGGGGTTCCCAAGGAATTCTCTGTAAAATCTTAAAAGAGTGGCATGATACTTAGGGTTTCATCGACATCAAAGCAAAGTTTTCACTTTAAGACATTCCCGTCTTCTCCATCTCAAGTTGAACGTTTAAATATTAAAACTACTAAACTTTTTTATTTACTCTTTTCTTTTTGAACAAAATCTCAAGGTAGGTACAATTAAAAAATATAAATGTTTTGCAGACTAGTCAAAGACAATAGATTGGTATGTCAAAAATCGTTAGATTTAACAACTCTATTACCAATACATATCTACTTGAGATGAGATTAAATAGTATTTACAATAAGACACGGAGGTATTCAACGTGCTTAAATAGAATAAAAACTGACTTTATAAATGAGCTTTTGTTACAATTTAACCTGAATAATTTTCGGAGGTAAATCTGGCATTCCATAATGAACATCTTCCCCTCCACCGTGATTTTCACCAGCACTGTAAAAATCCTCGTCCGAGTCGCTTTTGTTATGGGAGCGAATGCAAGCCATATTTCAAAGTGAAGCCAGAAACTGGATTCTTTGGCATTATCACGTCAATCACATATCACTCTTTTTCAAAATTAAAATGATCTGTATTTATCCAAATGAAGGCAAAATTGTCAGTTTTCAAAACCCGTCCAAAGAGAATGAAAAACAAGGTAAATTCTATGAAATATCTCTGCCACATTTTACAGTTTACCTCATCTCACCATGAAATCTACGGCACTACTTCAACTTTACTCCTTCACCATCTACAGATCAATGCAATTTCTGTATAAACTGTTTTTGTAGGAATTCTAAAATTGGTCTAAATTAAGAACTCGTCCTACTCATGTCGAATTTGTAACCCTTTTTTCTTGGAAACTTGGAAGTTGTGTAAGAAGAGATTGGGAGTGGGAAAAATGCATACCAGTATTGTACCTTTACGTATCATATCGCTCCAAGCGTAGCTTTCATTTGAAAATAGGTTTGTGAAATGAGATATTTTAAAATGAGGAGGATGCCGGTGGGGAGAAATGAGTGGAGTGTTGCCGCGGGTGGAAGGAGCAAAAATCTATTTAAGATTATTTTAGGGGTAGTTTGAAGTGAGAGGAGTAATAATGATGAAGTAAACATGGAGCACGTGCTGGAAATGTAAATCAACATTAGCGTCTCCTTCATCAACACTACCACCATCAGCATCGTCTTGAACAGCAACAGAAAAGCAGAAGATTCTTGGGAAGAAAAGGGTGCACACGTAAGTTAGACTTGTTTATTTTTCAGGGCGCTGTAAAATAGATTAGAAAAAAGGATAAACGAGTTTGGGAAAAATTTGATGTATTTCTAGTGATAAGTTTGGATAAATACAAGCTTACATCCTTAAAATACTGCGTAAGATCTTCTCTTTAACTAATTTAAAACACCTTCAAAAATTAAAACATTTTCTTTTCTTTTTTCTTTCATCTCTTCAAATTTCCTCTGGGAATTTGATACATATCAGATAGCAAAAGCGGAACCTTAAATGGTAAAATGAATATTTCAAAATTACGGTTTTAATTTTTAAAACGTTGACAATTTCATCTTCAAATGCCGATTTCGGATGGGTTTCTTTCAGGTTGACATAGTATCAAATTCACATTTTAATCTTCAAACAAGCATGGTTTGATTCAGACAAGCACTGGACCTTTTGTTTCAAGGAGTTTAGTATCGAGTTGTTAACTTGAATAGGAATTCGCCATGATCCGCATTGACTGGATATATGAATGAATATTCATGATTCACTCAATTCTCCATCTCTTTCACTGTTTCTTTGTTCACACAACTAAACAAGTCAAAAGCTATTTTCCTATTGTCTTTTTGAACAAGTATTATTATCTCAGCTCGGCAAGTAAAAGGCAAACAATGTAGCAGCTTTATTTTCTCTATTCATCCATTCATTCCATTCAAATGTAAGATAAGCAACGGCAATAACCGTAAGTAAAATAATGAATAGCTTTGGAGTAACGTAAAATCCAAGCACACACGTTACGCATGTTGATGGTGATGAGAAGTTGGTGGATTAAAGACTTGCATTTCTCCCGTCATTATTATCCTCCATGTCATTCTCTTGCTTATGAGGACCAAAGTTAATTATCATATTTTGCCAAGTAAAACTACCTCATGTATGAATATTCAATGGATATGTGAAAACCTTCTGGTTACAAATGCATTTATTCTGTATACTTTACCCATTTTACGTGTCTTTAGCAACAACGACTATTTTGTGGTTGGAATTGAGTGAGAAAAACTGATCTGAATGTAGAGTACACCTTTTCCTCAACCTAATCTCATGTCTCATGTCATTCCTTCTTTAATGACACATCAAAAATTAGTCTGGAAGTAGAAAAGTAAATATATTATGGATACAGAGAGAAGATGTGTGAATGCAAGTATAACAGTGTCAATTCTAATTCACCACCCTCCTCTTCTCTCCAGTTTCCCTGCTTTTATAGTAACTGAAGAAACTGAGAAGAGAATGATGTTAGGGTTTTTACGCAGTAAGTAGCAATGTTGGTGACGATAAAATAATGCAGAAAATGGAGAAGCAGAGGACAAGGAAGGAAAATAGAGGGAAAGCGAGTGACATTTCCCGAGAGAAGGAACAAGAATTGAGTTGAGCTGCATTAGTACCGAAGTGAGTGAATGGATAAGATGACGATCATGCATAATAACACTAGAGAAAGAGAATCCTAAAATCCCTCACTATGATATAATCCTTTCTACATTATAAGGAAACCATCTTATATGACAGCGCGACCAATATATTAAAATGTGACGTTTCCATCAAGATTACAAACGTCGAAGCGTTTCTAGAGAAAGTTCAATTATCACTGTAGCAAGCTTCCTTGTGAATCACTCATGCTTTCAGATGGTCACCATATGGATGTCTCGGTCTGTTCGCTTTCCTTCTCCTAACAATCTTCTTTTCCCTCATATCATATCCCATCAGATGGAAATGGTGCAGCCATAAACGAGCCCATTTCACTCACCAATAAATACGCATATTTATTCCATTACTTTTTAACATGTAAAAGTACTTCCGTACTCACAACGCACGAAATACTACCTATATTTTTATCCATTTCCATTGAATACAACTGCTGATGTCGATGATAGTAACAACGATGAGAATGATTACAATAATGACGATACATTCCACAAGAAAACAGGAAGGAAACACGGAGGTGGAAGTGTCATTCAAGACATTTACACACTCTGTCTATTTGTGATCTGATATGTTTACACAGAGGTGCAGCGTAGGTGGCTCGCACTTTTACATTTTCTATTCTCTTATTATTTTTACAATACATGCAACTTCCACCATCGCATCCTTCGCTTGCTACAACACCGACATCCAATTCGACACCACTCTCATGAGGAAACCTTATTTTTTGAAAAAAAGGAAATGAAAGGGGAAACACTTTCAGACTACGTAAATATGTACAGTAGAAAGGTCTCTTACGCAGAAAAATAGGACTTGAGTGGAGAACGTAGGCGAAGAGTTCATTGGTATATGTATACAGAGAAAAAAGGGATTCAAGGTGTAGGATCAATTGCATCGCAACGTCATCCTCCTCTGATCCCTAAATGTTTACAGTTCAGGTCTCCGTATTTATTTACCTTTTCTGTTCTTTTTATTTAAACTTCATCCCTTTCATACAGGAATGCTCTTTTTACTTTTTAAAATATTTATAAAACCAGAAAGAATCTGTCTAGGGCTGGAAGTAGCAACTCATGTCTAGTCAATAATATTCTGGAAAGCAATGTAAATGCGTTTCAATGCCAGTGTCATCCTTGTCATGCAACCTTGCTTGGCTGGAATGGTAGAAAACAGTAATCGATCCTTCACTTACGTTTTGCATAATCACATCAAAAAAATGTTTATAGTTTCAACGGAACGCATTGTACCGCATTTCAGCTGATAACTAGTATTGACAATATTGAAGATGATGACATGACATGACATCATATGAGCATTTGTATGCTATTTTTGACGATGATGATGATAATGAAATGTCAACAATGCATTGCTTGCAGTACAATGAACGAATGATGGGAAATATGGGCCCCGGAGGATGCATAATGTAGGTTTTATCCGGGAATGAAAATTCGGGGAGAGAAGAGAAACGTTTTTTGAAATTACTCTATACAAAAATTCAAGTTTAAACTACCGCTGTGCATTTACAACTACCATGTATGCTTTTGGTATTGAAGGGTATAATAATCGTAGAATGGATATTATTTTCATTATTTAAAATAATGAGTCTTGTTTCCCAGCCATCGCCATCACACTTTCTCGGAAATAATCCAATTCCATAAGATCTCACTCACGCAGCTTTAACTAGAAAAGTTGCCCCTGTTGAGCTTTGACTGACTTCTGAACTTTAATCATGGTCAAAAATCCTGGGTGAAATTAAGATTAGACTTGCAAAAACTAGTTTGTAAATATGTGCGTGATGGTAAAACAATTTCGTCTTGATTTTTCATTAAGAAAGGAAACATGGCACTCCATTAAAATTATATCATTTTTCTCGTTTTGATTTTGGATAAAAAGGGGGAAGGAGAAAAATTGTGTGTGACATGTCGTCATACAATACTTTTGATGAATGAAAAGAGCGCAAAACAAAGTTTCTTTACATTAAACATGATATCCAATAAGCTATTAGGTCAAGAAAAGATTTTGGTTTCGTGCGGACTCATTCTAGCAAAAAAAAAGAAGAATAATGAACATTCACTATAAGAAAAACGAAATATAAATAGTAGCACATGAGGGTAAACATATATTAGAAGGCAGCCAATTACAAGAAAAAGCGAACAAGGGTTCTCCTTTTCATTCACCTTTCTCACCCTCCGGCAGTGCGCCACGCTGCATTTTCCTTCTTTCCAAGATTACAATATTCACTTTCATTTTCCAACAAAAAATCAACCTGGGAACATGAATTTTCCTTTGAGATGGATAGGATCTTTAAGATGATTCAGCAGTGGGGAAAAAGATACACGATTTCTTCTCGTCAATTTGTACCGACAAGGAGCATAAATAGAACTGGCTTTGATAATGATATTTTTCTTCCAATTTCAGTGAAAAATAAAGAGGGGAAGCTATAAGGCACGGCCAATCCACTCCCTCAAAATGAGAGTGAATCATCGTCAATTTAGAGTAAACGAAGAAAAGAGAATAAATCAGAAAAGTTTATCCAACTTTCTCTAACAGGTTCATTGAAAAAACTGACTCTTTTGCTTGTATTGATATGCGTCATGAAACGGCAGAAAAAGCAAATTTTGACCTAAAGCTGAAACCAAAATAATATTGATTCTGGTTGAATTGAGTTGGATGAGAAAAATTGTGAGGGAGCCAATGGTTGAGGTCATGATGAGCAAAGTATACAATACTAAATTACAGTGGAAAAGATAAAGAAAACGAGAATCTGATCCAATTTAACTCAATTCAGTAATTAAATAATGTAATCAGACAACCACTACTAGCATCAGCAAAAGCAAGTAGGAACTGCAATAAGTGCTATTTTCTTGTTAAATAGTAGCAAGGCAACGTCACAGGAAAAGGAGAGAATACAAAGTAGTTTCTGAATGAGCCTGACTTGAGATGAGATAGCGTAAAAAGCTTTCTTGGGTAGCTGCTTATCTCGTTAGAAAAGAGTAAAGGAAAGAGGCTGAATAAGTAAGAAGGAAGTAATCATCTGGTCCTATCTAAATTTCTCTAAAATTGGATTAGATGTCAAGTTATTACTAGCTTGAAAAGCTAGTCTTGAAAACGGTATGTTAGTCTGTCTGTCCGTCCGTCCGTCCGTTTCCACGAAAACTCAAAAAGGCCTTAATAGATTGCAACCAAATTTCGCAGAGTTGTAGACTGAAACCTTGTGGTTTGCTGTATAGTTTTTCAGAAATTATGGCTCAATGGTTAAGCCGTTAGAAGTGACCGTTAGAAAATATTAAATTGCAACATATGGCAAGTAGCATATCATTCGAAC
>JAANSO010000439.1:0-33222 GCA_036507315.1 Lepidocyrtus fimetarius
TTAAAAAAGGCAAAAAGAAATAAAAAAATGTTGGTACTACGACTACCTCACATCCGTTTCTCTGGATCTCTCAGTCATTAACGAACCGGCTGCTGTCGTAGTGAATGAATCTATTTGCTACGGATGTTTCTACCTTTCTCATCTGGCTAGACTTGGCAACATTTGTACGCAATTTTCATTCATCCCTTCTGCCTTTACTTTGTTCGGTTGCTTGCTACTTTATTTTATTTTCCTGCTCTGGATATGAAGATTTGGATTTGTAAGAAAGCATGCCAAATGATAATTCGTATAAAAGACAGGAGGTGTTAAAGTAAAGGCAAAGTCTATCCAAAGCTGCTTTTCTCAGGTTTAGCTTTACTTATTGCTCAATACCACAAAAAATAGTTTTAAAAAATGCAGCATCAGTTAAACAGGGCTTTTCAAAAGTATAATTTTCTGCTGCTATTTTGAAATAAGCAAACGCACTTTTGTCCTAATTTTTAACAACGACATTTTTAAGCATAGAACAATAGAATACAATGCACACCACTGTTTTTATCATTATTTGCAATTGATTAATTACCCATCGGGAATAAGTTACCTTTTAAAATGACAATCTTTAACATTTTAAAGCAAAATCATTTAGCTTTTCTTATACGATGGTTTGTCTTAATGAAAGGGATAGATGGGCGAATAAAGAAGAATTATGACAACAAAACAATTCAGTGAATATTGCACATGTTTTAAAATTTTCTAGCCAAAATAAGCGCAGATTGTAGGCTTTTAAATGTTAAAAAATAAACAATGGAATGAGTTTAGAACAAGCTATTGTTTTTAAGTTGTTCTGCTTACAATTAGTGTAGCGGTCGCAGGAATAGTGCCGTGTTTAATATTTAAAAGCGTAACGCTTTTGTTTAAACATTGCGACGACGTGATTGAAAGTTTATTTTTTGCGTTGCAAATGAATAGGGATGAGATAGAACCGCTTCTCATAATTTGCCGCATTCTGAAACTTTAATTCACGTTATCATCCAATTACTCTAGCAGATCTATTACAACCCTTTTCACAAGCACTCAGCATGGTCGTATCACTTTAAACTTTCATATTTTTGAAATTTTCTATTTGCCCGTTACATTTAGGAACCTAATAAGTTTGATAATAATATAAATGGTACATATTCTATCCTTAGCTTGAATAGTTTTACAGTTAATTTGTTTTGTCGTGATTAATAACTGGTCAAAGTTAGTTCAAAGGATTCCATTATTTTCCTTATAACTCTAAAATTTAAGTAAACTCTAACTTTAAGTACTTGTAAAGAACACTTTTTGGTCTAGAAAATGTTCTACTTTACCTTTTACTGTAGTTATTCGATGTCAAAAAGAAATAAACGGCCTTGTGACTGTATGTAGTACGATAAAATTGAGAGGTACCTATTTGGAATTTGTCATTGCTTTTGTTGCATTAATTGCGTGGGAAAATAATTAACTTCTTTTACTCGATAAATATAGCATAGTCACCATGTCTGTTTTCCTCTCATCGAGATATAATAAATGATAGATGTATGTATACAATGTATAAAGTCGTTACATGACCTTAATGATAGCGCGTTGAATAGATGGTCTGGCAAAGAGTGTGAACTCAGGAGAGTGGAAAGGAAAAGTACTAAACAACGCAATTGAAAGTAATTTAGGTTACCGGGAAAAGTGGGTGATGTACCAGAAAGAAGGAGAAATTACCACGCGAGTGCCTTTTTATAGAATAATGTTGTATTTAGAATCAAATTTGTGTAAGACAGGAGTACTTTCTCAAACCCAAAATATATTTTGATTGCTTTTATATCCAATAAAATAAATATTAAACTATTGCGGTGACATGAGATTTTAACTCAGAACAGTAGAAACGACCGAATTAAATTAATTGACATTGTAAATTGTTGCGGTTAAGGGAGAGGATAATGTTAAGAAATTGATCCTGCTTCTTTTTCGAAATAGTATGAATAAAACACGAAACAGAAACAATTCAATTCCTTTAAATTTTTTTAAAATAAATTAAATGTTTGATACTATGGCAACCGACAAAAATAACAATTTAGCAACTAATTTTAAGTGCTTTTGCCAAATATTTCCTTTTTAGATGCTATGTATAGTATCGAATTTGCAGTTTAGTTTTCATTACATCCCCATGTACTCTGAATTTTCACTTTGGATTGAAAAAGTTGTCAGAACAATTAGCAACCCTTTTGTGTGTTTTTGGCAATAATAAGACAAAGTCACCCCAGGGAGATACGAAAAATACGGTTACCTAATTGGAAGCATGTGGCACTTTGTAAAACCAACATTTTGTGATCAAATATAGTACACATACTGCATATCTTTGTATCAATATGATTTGTAAAATAAAAGCAACTCCTCAATGTCAAATTGTGGTTTTGTGAAATAGAGCAAGACACAATACTAAAATAGTAAAAAGGCAAAATGTAAAAACGAACACATTATAATTTGAGACCAGGAGATAATGGAAATAAAATCCAAAACGTCATGGGGACTTCTTAATGATTTCATCGCGATAAAGTGCAATTCAATTGAGACGGGCTCATTATACTACAATAATATGAATCATCTGAACTGTCAATATCACACATTAACAAAAGTAAAAATGCGTAGGATGACAGTGAGTTGCAGAATGTGAACTTGAAAACTTGATGCATTGTTAACAATTTATTTGGGGAAGATGATCTACTTGTGATAATAGAGGTACAGTTTCGTATTCTTAAATTTATATACTTTGTTGTTAAAAAGTGGTTGAATCGGAAGCAAAATGGTTTGTTACCTTTTGCACCCATTCCACTTTTGGGCTTTCTTGTGGCTTCTATTCTCACACAACGTTTATTTTAAGCTTAATTTGAGACAGTTTGTCGATTGTTGGTATTTTCTATGGCATTGAGAACAGTTGAAGTGTGATGTCAGGCACTCGACTATTTTCAATCCGCGATGAAATTTCACAAATTATAAACTGAAATAGTAATGATATGTATCCAAGCACCTTTATCAGCAACCTGTCAGACATTTATTAGCATATTCCTTCTTAAAAATATCTCGAAACATTACACTTCTTATCAGGAAACTAAATCAAATTTAAATTGCTAAATTTTCTCATAATACAAGAAGGCGATTTACGATCATTGCGTAACTGATAAACATTATCCTCCCCAGAATTATTAACATAAAAAGCAGAAAATTCAACGCTGTAATTAAAGTGTTACCCTAGTTAAAGGCATATAGCAAGGAGCTTTTAATTATTAAAGTTTGGAATAGGTTTGCGTACAAGTAGGCTGCATGTGTGTATTATTCCTGTCTTTCGTAATATGGACTGGTAAAATATTTCTAGAAAACATAACCAACAAATATTTAAAAGGAAATTTGGCGGATGAGTTACTTAAGCGTTGTTTTACTAATTTTGCAAAGATTCATAACGTTTAAAGGAATCATAATATTTGGCAAACTATTAAATTAAAAAGTTAAATAATTTTTAAAAATAAATTCAACATATCTGTACTTGTACGCAATGAAATTTAAACCTGCCATTCATAAACAAGAAAATTATAAGAACGTGTTTTTATCACACAAGATGTCACATTTATTAATGGGATATAGATTTTTAAAGTATCATACATAATCTAAAAAAATATTGAAAACAAGTATTGTGATATTTTATTGTTATGAAGATGAAACCAGCAACCATATCATAAATTTATTAAAATGACTTAGATTTTTCACAAGTGAAACTTTTAAAAAGTGACAGGTTAAAAGCCCAAAACTATTTGTGGGTATACAGAATTATTATAGGAACAAGGAGATTTGGATTGCATGAACAGAATTCGTTCAACTCTTATGCAAATGAAAACATTCTCATTTGTAACTGCTCAAAATGCAAAACGAAAATATTATAGATAAGCCATAGAATAACAGTGTCCCAGTGAAAATTATACTGCCGGCAACCACTCCACTGTAATAAAAATTGGATATAAAAAGTTCAAATTTCTTTCCTTGGTTGACCCATACTGATTTCCAATTTTTTCTAGCATGTATTTATAGGCAGTTATGCATGTAAATAAAAGACTTTCTTCAAGCCTGCATTTAAAGTGGCCATTTATTTAAGTGTTGATATGAAATTTGGAAAAAATGCCTTAAAATTGTACCCATACAGTGAAAGGATTTATGTAAGCTGTTCAAACACGCAACTTTCTAATCGTTCCTCTTATCATACCACACTGACAGTTTTAACGCAGTCCGTTTTTAGATATTTTGTATATTTTTAATGCACCTCTGCATCAGCTTCCATTATAATTGCCGTATATATGCATACCCCACAGCTAGGTGCGCTCGGCAACTCCATATATCAAAATGATAAGCTATCCAAATCCATCTTACTTTTTATTTTGAATCCTTTAATTTTGTTTTTACAAGAATTCCCTAAATAAAAGGCACTGTATAAATCAAAATAATTTCCTAGAAATTCTCAATTCGTAAGATGGAACGATTTCTGCAAATCTAACTCTGGAACATAAAAATTACACATAGAATCAGAAACATGGTCAAGTTTTTTAAAGCTAAAAGTCTGTTCTATAAATTGGTCTGCCATATAACATTCAATGATTAAATCGTGTTTTTTTTACAAATGGCATTTAATGATAAATGCTTTTTGTTTCCACAATTCTGTGCATCGCAACAATCAAAATATTTTAGTCATACCTTTTTAATACGCTCAATCGATATATTTTAAGACTTTAACTTCCAAGCTTTTTACTTGTAAACTAAAGAAAAATATTTTAAATTGCTCTTGTTATCGCTAATAAGGAATGTATTAGGAATTGCATTGTAGTCTTGCGGAAGTAAGATGAATCAGACACTGATATTTTTATTTTCCGATTTTTTTTGTAAAACGGGTAATTTTAGAAGTACTTTTTTGAAGTTCCTCTGTTTCAACTCGTCCTACTAATACGATCAGATTACCTTTTTAGTACTACTCAAATTATCTATGTTTGAATGAGGGAGCAGGCCCCACAGAGTGTTGGTTATTAAGAAAAAGGGTAGTATTGCTGGTTGATTACTATCAAAGCACAAGAGCACACAATGTGATGGAGGCCACGGGAAGTAATTATTGAGCAGTGATAGTGATAAGCAAGTAAAGCAAACATCCTTTTTTCTTACTCATTAACAATTTTGTATTCTACTTTTTTGTAGTGTAAATACACAATTGATATTTTCTCCGCCATTCACTCTTGTTTACTAACGATTAGACAAAATGTACAGTGCAAAATACGGAATCGTTTTACTTTTTGTGGTGAAACGTTTTGTTCCATGCCATTTGACAAACCATATAATATTTCATAGTAAATTTGTTTGACGAGCCTCTTACAACAAAAATGAATTTCCTCTAGGTGAGACATGTTGTAAAACGCTTTTGATGTTGGATTTTTGACGGTTCTATGGAATCACACAACACTGCTGCACCTAAATAATGGCAACAATTACAAATGGCTTGTTATTATTCTGACCAAAATTATTAAAACTGAAATATAAAATGTACGACAATGTGTGGCTAATATGAAAGCTTTCTTGTAGAAAAATGAAATGGAAATAAAGTCTAAACTTTTTCCATAAAAATAAAATGTTTCCTTCAATACTAAATTGATTGGTGTAAAATATGTTTCAAATTTCTAAGGATAACCCTTTCTCAATGTAAACTGAAAATGATTGTATAAGTTGTATGTATTTGCAAGCTTAAAACACTTTTGCCTGTTAGGATTGAGGGTTTTTCTTTTTAAGAAAATGAGAATCTGCGTTTATAAAAGGCAAGGAAAGGGATGAAATGCGAATCGTGCATGGTGAGGGTGGTGTTGGGTTGTAGTGATGACAAAGACAGAATGACTTGAGTTCAACCAGGTCGCCCTCATCCTTTTTTCTTTTGCATCTGTCAGAACATTTCTGGAGTCCGGGTGTCTTTGTTTCTTTTATTCTTCAACTCCTTCTCATTTATTTATCATGCCAGATTGAATTCAGAGATGCTGCATGAAAATGTGAAAACGAGTTTGGCTTCACGATTAATTTATTTCAATCCTGATGCTGCTGGCTTATTTCTGCATTTGGATTTTCCATTTCAACATAAAAACATGTATTCAATGTTTAGTTTCATTCATTATGTATGCCAGAGAATGTAAATGACTGACAGAGATTGCACAGACTCCCAAAGCATTATTTTTACTTTATTGAAAACTTAGCAAAAGAAAAGGAGTTGTACGTCTTTTTAAGATTTGTTTACAACAATGGCATGTTTGAATATTAAAAATATTATTTACAACACCCCAACTTCATTTCAAAAGGGGATCGTTTGTGTGTTTTGTTTCTTAAAATCTATCTATGCATTGATAATATTTTAAGTTAGAGAGATTTCAAAGATGTTTCTCCAGAAGAAAGTGGAACATGTGTGGCACACACGTCTCCCCCAAGACTTTAAGAACCCCTTGCTCAAAACAACTGCCACATGCATGAAACATGTAACGTAAGACAAGAAGAGCCTTTTGATGGTAAACGGTTTCCACAATTGTGGCCGTTGTGACTAACATTAGATAAGAGAGCTTATTGTAAAGTAAGAGATTAGATTTTACTTGCTTGTGAAGAAAATTTACACGCTGAGGTAAAAAACTCACCCATTATTTTATTTTGCCCGGTTAATTTTTGTGACTGAAACATGTACGTTTATTTTAATATGAAATGAAGTGAATGAAATTTCAAAATAGAAAGCCGTACTATGAACGAAACGACGAAGCCATTATTGTACAAGACAAATTTATAAATTATAAAAAATAGAAATAAAAAGAACTAATTTCAAAAGATAAATACCTTTGTCCAGAACATGGGTGTTCAGGTGAATAGAGCGTAGAAGTTGGAATGTTTTAAAACGTCTTTTTCTTTTCAATAGTTACCTCATGTTAAAATTATTTTTCTTCCGTTTGCATAAGTAAAACTATTGGTGATTTAGATAGCTCATGCCCAACCAAGTCTTGCATAACTTAACAATTCCAGTTCCTTTATTTCATGTCACTTGATCATTAGGATACACTAGAAACTTTGATTATAGAAAATGCAAATGAACCTTTTATTTTCACTTTTACTAAAGCAACTTCTAATTATGAAGATTATTTTAATTTTTAGGTATTAACAATGTTCTCCCAGTTCCTCATTTAACTTTTGTTTTTTAAAGTTCAACCAAGAATTTAAAAATGCAATTAAAACCGATTTCACTCTCCCTCACATTTTTTAACTGCACCCCACACATTTAAACTGCTAATTAGGAGACTTTAGCTAAACGAAACAACGCACGACACTTGCAAAAGTTTTATAAGTTAAACTAAAAGTTCGTGTTTTACAAATAATTATTTAAAATATTCTGATTACGGGGAGAAATTTTGGGTTAAAATCCTGTCACTTTTTCTTAAAAGAGACGCGATAAAGTTGCATGCAACAACAAAGATGAGCCTACGGCTTACTAGGTTACCATCTAAAGATTAACTTTCTTGGGTAGTTTTGCTTGCAGGTATAGAGCGACGCGAGGGTTGCTCTCGACTCGACAGCATGAAAATGAAGACTGAACTTCAGTTGTCGGCAGCACGCGACTATTCTTGCCTTCTTCTCCCACAGATCTTTCCTTCTTTTTAACACCAGCTCATTTTACCCTTCTCCTTGTTTAAAATGTAGTGAACTTACAGCAAGCCAAACACAATTCGTGTGTTTCGGTAAACCCTTGAAGTTTTATATAATATTTTTAGTGAGCTCATATTGCCAATCAAGTTTCAAATTCAATGCTAAGTCTACATATTTTTTTTCAAATTAGGTTTTATAATGAACTGAATCGTTCAAACTCAATAAGAAAAGTTCATTTTATTTCTCAATTTAGAAGAAAGGTTTCCATTTTGGCTGTTTTAGTTGAACGATGAATGGGAGAGTAAAATCAAACAAATTTTATCCGGCAATATGACCAACTTAAAAATCGTTGTGATCAAAGATTTAACTACTTGTCGCTGGAGATATGCCCATTTAAATCTCGAGTTGCATAATGTAAATGCTAAAATATATTGGCACTGATTAAATAATCCCATATTATGTTAATGGATGAAGTTGCGTGTATGCTGCGAATAAAATGTTAAAAACATAAGGATAACTTAAATGAAATTTATTTACTACATTGCATAATGCTAATATTGTTCGATGTTTAAATTCCAATTCGAACTGATTCTTTTTACATAATACTCTGTAGGTTTCCAGAAAGGAGAAAATGTAAGTATTATATCATATAATCAATAATCAAGTTAATTAGAACAGTATTTGAGAGAAACGCAAAAAAATAACTATATCTGACATTCCAGCAGAGTTTTTATTCATGGCTTGAAACTCAAGAAAGATGACACACTGTATAATAACAGACTGAATATATATATATCGCATATCCCTTTTTTAAAATTTGAGAATAAATCTTAAATACTACACAAGAAGATTATGTACTCATCTACTCCATTTTTATTATTCAACTGCAGTCCTTACGAAGAGAAAGTTTAAGAACTCTTCTCCAACTTCTTCCTGAGTGACTCTGGCATTTGTGGTGGTGGAGGTCGTGGAAGAGCAAGAGCGACCTTAACAGCATCGTAGATGAACCATTGAGCGGCAGTTAAAGTACCGATCATGATGATCCTAGCAGTAAGTCCCTTCCATAGACCAGCAAATCCAAGCTTCCTCACAACATCACCAGTGGTGCTTCCCTTGTCTTGATTCAATTTGGAGACCACCGTATCAGCAGGGTGAGATACAATAGCACAGAATACACCAGCAATGTAACCAGCAGCGAATGTTACGACAAGTTGTTCTGACTTGGTGCATTGCTCCCTTGGCTTAGGAACAACATACCTATGAAACGTAAAAGAAAGTTTAAATAATTGTACATTTATGCATGAAAATATTTTTGGAATAGATCTACATACTATTTACTAAACTTACTGGTAGATAAGTTCGACAGTTCTTTCGAAACAAGCAAACTTCATCATAGTGTATGGAATTTGTCTCATCCACAATGGGACAAGGGATTTGTAGAATCCATTAAGACCTTCATTTTGGTAGATGAGAGGAGCTCCAGCTCTTAAAGTGCTTACGAACCCAGGTTGTGTTTGGATACGGACCTGTGTTATTCGATGGAAAAATAATAAATTTTATATTTTACGGTCCAATTGCATTCAAAGAAATTCTCTGTCGCATAAAACCTATATAGATTGTTTGCATATATTTTGGTGGATTGTTTACCTTGACGGCTTCCATTGGGCTTAAAGCGATATCAGCGAAAAATTCAGCAGACGCAGAAGCAGCAAGGTACAAAGACGTTCTCCACAGGTAAGAATTTTCCTCTCCAAGAAGTCCAGAATAGAGGATTTTAAAAACTTCATAGAAACCAAACTTGCACATACCCTACACAAATACAATTCAATATTTAAATTACGTAAGTATCTGATTTTGATATTCACGTTTAATTAACAATTGTTCTAGTTTTACCTGCATGGAATAACCGATGAAGGTAGGTGCCCAACCCTTGGCAAGTCCCTTTACACCATCCTCAGCAATTGTTACCTATGCAAGACAATAATGTTCTAAATTGAAAAATAAACATTGAGTTTTTTATCAAAGGGAAACTTGAAGATGCAAACCTTGAAGCCATTGAAGATGGACTTGTATTTTGCAGGGTCCACTTGAATACGGCATTTTACCAAATCCAATGGGACGACGGCAGTATGGGTTAAACCACAGGATAGAGCACCTCCAAATGCGCACAGACCGTAGAATTTAGCGGACCCATATTCACAGGAATATTGTTCTAAGTTACAATAAAAATTTCAATTAAATATGTTGTACGAATATAAAAAACTAGGAAAAGCTTTGCATATAAACATTCATACCGGCGGCTGCAGCAGCCATAATGTTTCTAGTTGGTACAGGTACCAAAGTTGGCTTTGGAAGGGCAGGCAGGTCAGATCCACTGCATTTTGCAGTTTGGAAGGGGCTAAAGAACGGATTGTTCTGAGCGAGTTCTAAAAAGGACTTCATCTTGAATTCTGTGAAATACAAGGATTAGATTCTGAATTTTCCATATAGGTACGCATAATTAAATTCTTGTTTTCTACCGGTAATTTATTAAAACTGAATATAAATTATAATATTATGCTTTCAAAAATAAATGATCAATAAAAGTTGAAGTTTACAAATAAATTAGACCAAATGCTAGAATCTAATTTCGTATAGATGAATAAAAAGTAGACACGTTGGGACATGCTTTCTACATTTTGACTAACCGGTCTATTATTTCACTCACTACAATACTTTTATTATAAATCTATGCAAATACGAATATTTGCTCAAATTTGACACTATATATAGATTGGGGTTTAGAAGTTAGGTATGTATTCTAAAGGCACTTGAACCGCATTAGTTTTAAATTTTAACTTTTTCAAACGTATTTCTATGCAACGTAATATAAAGGGTTTGGAGTAATACCGGCAAGTTGCGAAAAGTCTGAGATAAATATGGCCTTAGAATTAACAAATTGGTCGGCAATTAACAAATTCTGTTTTCTTCTTTCCCACAATAGAATAAACTGAGCTTATAATTCGCAAATTTTGTTATATTGAGTTTTGTGATGCAATTTTTTATAGAAATTTCAAATATTTGCTAGTAAATATATATGCTAGTTACATTAAAAACTAAATATCTTTTTACAAATAATTATTAACCTTTTTAAAACGTGGCTTTGAGAATGTTGCCGGAATTTTTGTCGCAAATTAAAATGAGCTCGTGACACCAGCAGCAGACAGAGAAGGAGATCCCACCTGGGCAAAATGGAGAACTCGAAAGGACGAGGGCTGGGCTTGCCAAGTACTTAAGTAGGGTCAAAATCTAGAATATTTGTAAAAGTGCTTTCACTCATGTGCCTCTTCATGCGACATAGCATAAATCCCGTGATATTTAATACCTTCTCATATACTTTCGTTGAAAACCGCCTGCTAAGCGTTGGCTAAGCGTCTTAGCCTATTTGTAACCGAAAATAAAATAGGAATACGATAGAATATGTATGGTACATAGAGGTACATGTGTTCAAATCATGTCTCTCCTCCATATCTCCAATGCCATTTTATAGAAACATGCTGCAGTGGTCTTCATACTTTCATTTGAGTCTTCTCATACACATTTTTCATACGATTCGTATATTTCCTTCCTATCAAATTCAGCGGCACAGCGTTATGAAACCAACTGGAAAGGAACATGTGTCTAGTTTCTGTCTCTGTAAAGTATTTTGTCTGGCAAAAGTTATATATGAACGGTATATAATGCGGTTAATAGTAATGCTAGAAAAGCCGACGTTTCGCAGATATTCATTCACCTTCATATAAATGCTCTGTTTCTAGATTTTACGAATGATGATCCGTGGTTGTGAAGTATATATCGGCAAGGTATACGTATGACTCAATATTAAGGTAACCCTGTAGTAGCCGAATATATGAAGCACGGGAAGGAGCATAGTTTACGTTGAATTTGAATGAAATCAGCTCCTGGCTTCATATTCATGAACAACGAGAAAACGGTTGCCGATATGGCATGCAATTCTACTAGGTATTTCATGAATGCTTTAATCCTAGTTTCTTGCTTAAATATAAATCGTTAGAGTATACGTTTGCATACTAGACAAGATTTACTCATTTTATGTATGATGCAAAATAATATGTACTCTTGCATGTGTTTCATTTAAGTTCAGCTCATTTTTGTTCCTCTTGAATCAGCGTATAACTCATTGAGACGAAGAGCGAAGGAATAAGAATATTGCAATTAACACTGAAAGCAAGACTGAACTGAACAAGGTTTTTCATATTTGTTTCGTCAATCTCAATCAATCTGGAAAACACTATTCTCTCACTCACAACTTGTTGTAGTAGCCGTTTCATATGATGATCACATATTTCTACGCTGGTGGACAGGATTAACTGACATGAGAAGAAATACGTAAGGGATTACCTTTGTAGTCTTCATCATGAAGAAACCTTCTTTAACTTTGCCATACATTAGAAATGTTTACCATTACATTGCTGAGAGTAAATTGTGAATAAAGCTGAAATGTAACGAGTGTTGGGATTGGTTGTTGAAAATATATGGGAAACATTGCGCAGCCCCTTTCACTCTCCCCCTTAAAGCACCCTTCTTCTTCGATCTTATTTCCTCTTTTCGTTCGTGTATTGTGCTCGTCTTAATCTCTACATTTTAGGTATAAAAGAACGAGAAAGCTTTTTTGTCCACAGCAGCAAAGAATTTCATTTCTTCAGCATATCTTACCATAATGTTCCACTTTTTTCACCGACAAGTCAATGATCAACTGAATACGAAAGACTTTATCAGTGCTGTTTACATCCCTGCGACTGCATTTCAACCTGTGTTAAATAGTCCGTAAGGAAGCATCATAAGGGTTAAATTATCATCGTGAAGTTTATAAGAGTTGCTGATGCTTCTGCATCGGTTATGTAAAAAATATAAAGGAAATCATACAAATTCATCTCTCTCTTCTACATTCTGTATGCAATTCTTTGCTAATAATATCGCTACACAATAAGATCATTGCAAATAATATCACATGATTATAATCGCATCCCGCTTTTCTTTTCTTTCTACAGTCCAATACTCTCATTTTTTATTTAGAAAACAGAAAACATCGTTGGCAACATTGGCATCATTGCAAAAAATTGCATAATCATTTTGACTAAATAATCGAAGCTATGGCTTATAACTTAAGAATTGGCAATTTTTTTTAGCAAAAGGTAAATGCATGTGTGGAGAAAGCACATTAGAAAATCACTTCTTTCCATAAACATGAATGATTGATAATAACGGTGGTGGTGGATTATGAATGACATTGGAAGGCCGTAAAAATAAGGTTGCAAACAGATAACTTCAAAAGTATGTATGGAACAGAATGACCCATGGCAGATGAATTATGAATACTCATTCATACATCCCACATTTATTCATGAAATTTAATAAAACATCGCATGGAATTGAAACAAAAATGATTTCCTCATTCAGATTTTTAGCATCCGTTTTTGACAAAGCCGAGAAGGTGCTTTCTCAAAGAAACGGAATAGGGAAATTCGCCGCACGGCGGTCTAACCGGCCATAGCAGCGGCCTTCATTTCATCGTCCTTTGAAAAGTGAACTGAAATGGACTGCTTTTGTGCTTATTACGTAACCACGCACGCACCACCGACAATAATGCCGCACACCCACATTCATCCACCACACAGCTTTTATCCGCTTTTACAAAAGCCACATGTGTGAACATCGCACATTCACTTTTACCAGACCACTTGTCCAGGGAGAAAGTTTCTACACTAAGGCGAGTTGGACAAAATTATATTGCTTTAATTAGTAAATTATACTACTTTAAATTAATTTTTCAACTCATTCAATAAATTACATAATAGAAAATGTATAGAAATTTAAGAGAAAGTTTTTATTTAAAGTTTTCATTGTGTAGAGAAAGATTTAAAGGAAAACTGTATACCTAAACTAGTACTGTTTAAATTTCAGTTTTAAATCATAAATCATTACTAAATTATTTGAAACTATCTTTAATTATTAAACTAGGATTGACCACAAGTTTCAAGTCAGAAGTAGATGATTCCTGGGAAATTGTAAAAAATGTTTCGACCACTTCCAGGAGTTGACGAACTTAGGGATGCAGGTGATTATTTCTTTTATTGATTCAACTAGATCTAAAAAAGTTTAACGGATATGAATTAGTTTTGTTTAACAAACTTTGTGGCATATATGTAGATGGCGAAGACACCCAGAAATTAAAGTCTGCGATGCGGTTTCATTCAGTGTCATTCTTACTATTGGCAGGACTCTTTCGAACTTGTAAGTTCAGTACTTTTACATTTTAACGTTTACGCGAGTTACTTAAATGAGGTTCGGAAGTATTAAATAACTTTAATCAAAATGCCTTGTTCGATTTTTCAAGTACGAGTTGCAGCTGAAAATATGGGATATACTTCGTGGGATTAGAAAAACAGACGAACCGTTCAACTCCGTTACAATTAGCAAATGTAGTTAGCTCAATTACTATCAATTGTACATAAATTAGTCATAATATTTACTTTGGTGTGAATTGAATGGTTTGGTATAAAACTTATTAAATTAATCGTTAGTTTTTTGATATTGATTGTATTGTTATTTGTAGTTTTATTCTTTAAATGAATTTTAAAATCCTATGTGAAATGTCAATAGATTCTAGATCATATGCAAAAAATAAATTATGTTGATGTTTTACCAAGATTTCGGTTTTTAAGTATGCGCATGCATTTTTATGTCGGAAGTAATATAATTCACTTGGGAATTTGTTTGCATTGAAGCAATTGAATACTTCTTTGATCATCTAAACGCATACGTAAATGAAAAATAATGTGAGATATGAAAACGTTTGCCAAAACAAATATTTAAGCAATTTTATATTTCAAAGGTCTTAAAGAACCGAGCCTTTTTAATTTAAGGACTGAATCATGATCGTAATATAGTATTCCATACAATTGATAACTACTTTATTTAAATCTTTTATCTCTGATAAAATTCTGTTGAAACTACGGATATTTTATTTAACTCTTCTACAGTCGTGCATACATTAGTTTAACAAAACTGGCCTCTTGATATGTAAAATGTACTTCTTTCATTTTATTATTATTGCATTGCTATGAAAGAAAGTGCAGTAGACTAATTGTTTGGGAAAGCTGGCACTAAAGGTCAATTAAATTTCCAAAAGTTTCTTCCATTTTTCAGTTAGCATTTTTTTCCATAGGTCTTAACATTCCAATTCTTTTTGATTGCTTTAAAACCAAAAAGTAGGAGAAATATCGATAAACGTTTTGTTATTATATGCCTATGAAATGTTTCTTCGTTGGTTTATGTCTTTTTGCGCCAATTTTTGCATGTTGCAATTAAAAAAGATGAACACGTGCTATGTATTTCCTGGGTCCAAAGATTGGTGATTAGAGTCCTAAGATGCAGTTTAAAATTTGCAGTACAATGTATTTGTAATTGAAGATATATTTATTTTGGTATCGAAATGCAAAGGCTTAACTCTAAAACATATTTCTTGCCCAATTTTTTAAAGATACATCATATTTTGTTATACTACGAGGTAGTCTTAGACAACAATGAAAAATTAAATAATTGCTCTTTAAAAACAATAATATCTTGTATTTTAATTTTACTATGTTGGTCATCAAGATGTATAGTGGAGAGTTGTGACTGGATTGCTTTTGATTTTATTGGATTTGATTTTATGTCTGTGTTTAATAGGACGAAATAAAAAAGGCGTCTGCCAACTCTGCAGTACACCCTTTATGATCAACACAGTGTAGTAGTATGCAAGGAGATAATCGTTTATTTATATGCTGATTATTATAACAATTATAGAAATATCAATGGAAACATTATGCTACGCCTTGCTACACCTCTTTGAAACATATTAATCAACTCATTTTGTGTAGCTGATCGTTTTATCTGTAACAGTAATGAATTTTTGAGTAACAAATAACTATACAAAGAAAGAAAAAACAATTTTTGGAAACTGGGATACACTGACTACTAATAGTAGGTACAAAAATTACCACTTTGAAGTGATTAGTACTCATGCTTTACAATTAAATTAAGATCCATGTAAAACTAATTCAGTTATAGAATTAGCGATTTAGTTATTCTGCTCTATTTGAAGAGAAGCAAACTCAGACTTGAAAGGAGTTAAAATTAATTTAAATTATAATACATATACACAAACTACATAAAATAATAATGACCTTAATAGTATACAATATTTAAATAAATTGCGCGTTATTATCATTCCCAATATATATATTGCACGTATGCTACTTTAACTGTTGTCTAATTTACGATTTATTTACAGATAGGCATAAATAATGTCTTGCATAATATTAATTAGATATAAATTTCATCTTTTATTTATTAAAAGGGACATTTACAACTTTTTTTACATTTTCATATCATTTTAAGAATTAAATACGGAGCAGCGACGATATTCTTCTATATATTATAATAATAAATACAACTAAATGTGTTTACCACGAAATGCAATTTATTCGTGAGACTTGATTTTCAAATTATTGAAGATGACAACCTCTTTTCTGATTTGTATAAAACCACCGCTTTGGAATGCGATACTTTATAAATTATAACAACATATCTCAATGTATGTCCAAAATGTTTGTTTGGAGTCGAGCTCGCCAACGGTATAGAGTGTAGATATAATTTAATAACACTTTTAACCACAAGTGTTGTCCATAAGAATACTGCATCTTATCATGATTATTTTCCGTATTTCCTAATGTATTGTATTAGTCCTACTTAATTATTATATTCCTTTTCGAGATCACAAAGGCTTTGCAGGAAGAAATGTCTGCACTATGTATATACTTTCCATATAAATTATTATGCTTACAACGAAAGAGTTCAACAATATTTATATTTTAAAATTACAACAATATTACAAATAGTACAGAATATAAATTTAATTAACCAGACAGGGTACCTATCGTGTTTTATTATAAACGCAGATAAGATGGGTAGATGGTGGGCTAACCTGTTCGTTAGGTGTGCACCTCAACCATATTCCTTTACTTCATAATAAAACTACTCTACCCTACGATATTTACAACTTATTTTAATCTACCGATTTATAGTATATATTCGTTCGGTGTTTGTTTTTGGAAGTCACTTGTTGAAATCGTGCACATTGAATGTCGTCTAGAAACTAAATCAACGTATTCACTACAACACTTGTCATTTTCACGACATCGTCGCTAGTCGACGTTTGCACACTACTGACTACGTTTTAATATAAAATTTTTTAACTTTTTATAACAATATAATACATTTGTACAACTAAAGAAATAAATAAATAACAAGATAATACGTATATATATATATGTAGTATAATATTAAAATGTTCCGTATACCTATTCACACATTAAACACACACACATAATTAATTAATACATTTCATAATAACGTTTTTTATACCCAATAAAACTTTGTAATTAATATTCAAGTCTTTGGCCAGCTGAAGTTCGTCTTTCTACACCATCACTCTGGATGTCACAACTGTTCCACATACTTTGTCAACTGTTCTTGTGCCGTTAGCACGGAATCATCAGGAAGTAATTGAGGAGAGTGTAAAATGTCTAATTGAGATGGAGCTGATCCGCTAGCTACTGGATGTGGAGAATGTGAGGGTGTTGGAGGATGGTGAGGTCTTGGAGATTGAGTTGGCATTGTTCTTGGCGACGGACTTGGGCCTGAAACAGGAGGTAGACCAGGTCTGCTTGGAAACCTTTGCTGTTGTAGTTGTGACTGCAATGTTGGATTTCCTAGCTGCGTACTCAATTGATTTACTCCCGGATTACCAATTTGTCCCATTGAGAGTTGGGGTTGTAGCGTTTGACCACCAGTTGTACCCATTTGATTTCCTACACCGGGGTTCATGCTGCCTGATAACTGAGCTAACTGAGGATTTCCCGCCCCAATTTGATTAGCACCCATTTGGTTGCCTTGGGAATAAGCCAAGAACTGCTGAGTTTGCGGAGCCTGAGCACCATTATTTCCCAAACCTTGCTGCTGTCGCATCATCATTTGCTGTTGCTGCTGCCTAATCCATTGCTGTTGTTGCTGCTGCTGTTGCTGGGCCATGAGTTGATTGTGAGCCTGTGGACTTTGTGGATGTTGAAGGCCATGCTGATGGTTCATGCCAACGTTCTGTTGTCCAAGTGCTCCTAAAATAAGTGATTGTTTTTAATGAAATACTTTTATTATATAAATATATTTTACAGTTTTTAATAGCTTCTGTTGCAGAAATAAATGGATTATCTACCTTGATGTATCATGCCATGTTGTTGTGGAGATTGCGTTGTCATGATAACTTGCTGACCACCCTGTTGAGGAACAGGTTGCCCTGATTGCTGTTGAACCGGCTGCTGTGGAGCTCCTTGTTGCGGCTGTTGTTGCTGAGCCTGTTGCTGCTGTTGTTGTTGTTGCTGTCTGTGTCTAATAAATGCTGTCATTAACTGAGGATTTGACCTAAGCAACTGTATCACACGTTGTTGCTGTTCTGGAGTTGCCGGAGCACGAAGAGTTTGCAGAAGCTGATGCAGCAATAATGGACCCTGACCTTCGCCTTGCCCAATTTGACCTGGTTGTCCAGCAACTGGTCTAATTTGCGGTCCTCTCAGTGGATCTAATTGATAATAAAGTAATATTTTCATTCAATTTGGAATCTACACGCTGACTGATAAGTTTTAAATCCGAATAGCAAGCAATCATTAAAATAATAAAATAATCATGATAAATCGTACCTCCACCAATAGGTGCTTGTTGCTGCTGCTGTTGTTGTTGCGGTTGCTGCGGCTGTTGTGGATTTTGTCCCTGCTGAGTAGGTTGATTTGGTTGAGGTTGCTGTAACAGTATGTTTGGTGAATTGTTTATTTGAGCATTATTAGTAACAGGTCTGGTAGTAGGCTGCATCGCAGGATATCTTTGCATTTGATCCATGCCAGGTAAGCTCGGATGTCGCAACGGTGTTGGTCCAGAAGTTGCAGCGGGTCCTGGGCCCCTAGGGGTAGGACTCATCTGAGGATGTGGACTTCGGAACTGTCCAACAGGTGACATGACACCACTCGGGTTCTGTGCAATGTGTTGATGACCACCGGGAGGATGATTTGGAGGGGCCTGTTGTGGAGCCATTCCTGGTGCAATTGCTTGAGCTTGCTGTCGTGCAACTTCCTCTTGTACTTGACGAGCAGCCTGACGATTAGAACGAAAAACAATCAGTAATTTAATTCACTTACACGTTTCATAAATTAATATTATTCTAATGCATTTGAGTAACTATTTTGCTAACCTGGAGGGCCGCTAAAGGTGCACCGGTTCCAGGTTTGCCACCAACCCCAACAACTCCAATTTGTGAAGTCATGGGACTGCTTACAGCCTGAGAATTGAAATATTGTAAAAATATTTTTATGAGCTGCTAAGTATTAATTATTTTTATTTGAAGAAGATTGGTTGGCATTCTCCTCCTACTTACCGGAGAAACTCCTGTTGTAGGCCTTTGTTGTGTTGGGGTACCCGAAGATGGTGTTGCGGGAGGAGCACCAGATGCATTACTCATTTGCATCATAACCTGCATCCTACGACGTAGAAGTTGGTCTTGTTGAACTCGCTGATGTTGTTGATGCTGATGTAATTTTTGTTTAATATTGTGACAAAATGGAACTAAACATTTTTGTTCTTGACAATGTTTGGCATGATAACAGCATAGCGCTATTAGCTGCTTGCAAACAGGACATCCTCCATTTGTCTTCCGTTTGCATTGCTACAATAAGATATTAGTTTTAAAAATTATTACTCTATCTATGCACCCAACGAAATCATCAGTAAAATTAGCATTCAATAAGATAAAGTACCTTTGCGTGCGCAACCACACGTTTTAATTTCTGGCAAGAAGGCAGTCTACAGTTAGCATCCCTGCATTGACAAGCATGGACCAAGCTGTTGATACAACGTTGAATGGATAATTTCCGAGCAACAGTGGGATTGGCCTTATTTTGATCTCCAGGGGATGGACTGGTGCCGTCATCTAAATCAAATCCTAGTTTATCCATTTTGTGTGGATGCCCAGTCTTTTGATAGCAGGGAACACAGAGGTCAAAGTCATCACAGACAGTACAATGATATCTGAAATTAAATTAAAAATCAGGTTAAGTAAAAATGACAGTTTATCCCAATAAAATCTTCCATTCTTCTCCTTCCCAAAAATCTTACCTAGTTTCAACGTGATTTTTGCAATTGTTACAGTTGTACACGAATCTATCTTGACCTTGATTGTGTAATTCGTAAAGCATGGCCATTGTGGAATATTTCGCCCTACGCAGTGACGCGAACTCGTAATGTTTGTCTCTTGCCAAAGTCAAAAATGCGTCACGACCATCCATCAAATCACAAGCAATGAATGGATCAGGATCTTGGATAGCCTAAATTTGCAAGAAAATCAAAGCATCAATATATAATCATTCAACTGTTCACTACCTGAATATTATATTCTTCGATTAGTGTTCCAAATTTTAGGTTGATCTTTGTATTGATAACTTACAGCAAGTGATGCTGCAGACTGTGCAGAGTGTAATCGAATAACAAAGAAAACTTCCTTATGCTTTTCCATTGTAGCAAATATTTTAGTAGACAAATCGTTGCCAGTCTGTGGAGCGTTTGACTTTTTGTTGTTATTCTTTCGTTGATTAGCCTTCGATTTGTTTGACTTCTTTGCTTTCTTTTGGCCCTTTTTCTTCCCATCTCCATTAACTTCAGACTCCTCCTAAAATATAGATATAGATGAATATATTAGATAAATAGGCACATGAAACCGCCAGAATATCAAACAATTGGTTCATGGTTGTTGATTGATAACTTACACTGCTTGCCGCGGCTGCAGCAGCAGCAGCCTCAGCTGCAGCTTCTGCTTGACGCCTTTTTTCTTCCTCCTCTTGATCAAGTTCTTTAATGGATTCCTCCAGTACATTTGGCCAAAAGTCACCTTCAAAGTAAGGCAGCTCTGCAGCGGATGAAAGATTGTCTTCCATAGCTTGCTTTAATATGTCCTGTATACATAAAATAAGATTTGTATCACTATCGGACTTCGCTAGGCGCATGTATTGATCCAATATTTTTGAAGAATTATTAAACGTTTTTACCTTATAGTCTAGTACGATTCTTTCAATGATACCCTTGTCAAGCATTTTCTTGTACCATTCTTGTAATCTCTTGGGTTTAGGAATCTTTTGTTCAGGAGGATGGCAATGGAATATATAATCGTCCCCTTCAGACGGCGGACAAGCCCAGATATGAGCCATTGTATAACCTAATTGCTTCACGTATTCTAAATAACCTAACAAAATTTCGTGATAAACAGCAGTACGGAATTGTCTTGGCCTGAAGAAATGCACGGAATCTAAATATGCAATATAAACACGCCGTGTGTTCGGGAGTGGACAATCCGAACCATATTCTTGAACGTGCATGCCAAAGAAACAAACATCAGTTCCATCGATTTCCTCAAATGCAAAGAGGGCTTTCGCTCTGCAATGAAAAATGACATTAACGTTATATAAAATTACTAAACTCATTCTACAAAATCATCAACAATCCAATTTCATACTTTACTTGACAACCAAATTTGTGATTATTACCTGTACGGAAACAAATCGTTTAGCTCCCCTTGTTCAACGTATCTATGTCTCATGCCTGGCTTCACTTCAACGCGTTTTTCGGACGATGATACAACACGAATATAGACTTCACCTGCTCCAGCTTCCTTCTTTTTCAAGAAATTATTCACTCGAGTTTCGATATACGTTCCCAACTTTGTCGTGGGTAGTCTCTTAGCATTGAACTTGTTATCTTTCTTCTTTTGATTCTTAGCTTTCAGGCAATTTTCACATGTGAATCTTTTCCAAAAAAAGACAATGCACAATTAAAAACCTGTGTGGATGTTCAAAAAAACTTATGTCATTCCTATTAACGTGTGATCAAACTTACCCTTGCGGCCAAATATTTTCCATGTGCAGAACACATATTGTGTGTAACTTTCGACCACAGTCTTTACACTCCACAAAAGGTTCCAGTTCCAGATGGTCATTCTTCATTTCAGTAAATTGGTCTTTTCGAATAGAGCTAATAACAGGAAATAAGATTAATTTATATATTATAAATTATGCAATATTATTTCATGAAGATCATGTAGCCACTTCTAATCGAGACAAACTTTGTGAGTAACTTACGCCGAGGGAGCCGTAGGGTCATCTCCAAGATTGATAGTATCACCCGGAATCTCATTAAAACACTTCTGGCAATACGTATACCTAAGCAAAATTTAATTTAAAAAATTAGTCTCTCAACTACTAATTACGCGCTGTTAATTTAATAAAAAACAAATGTTGGCAAATTACTTACCTATTTTGATAAGAAAAGTATTTTGCATCTCGTTGTATTGTACACAATTGCTTTCCATAACAGCATAGTGTTTGAGGGTTAAAAGTGTATTTCCGACCACAACAGTAACCCAATGTTTGCATCACAGGGTCAATTTCGGTTTCGAATACTTCCGAGAGCTAAAAAGTGGTCAAAATAATATTTTCAAATATAAGTTCATAAATCTTATTTAGTTGTTTAATTGCCGAAACAAAAACTTTTACCACTTACCTTTGTACAATATCTGTAAACTCTCGATGTCTTTCTATTGTACAGCCATGCATTGTCAAACATTAACCATACATCGTCTACGTATTCCCAAGGATCACTGTAACTACCACTTTCAAGCTTCTTCCTTATTGTTGACAAATCCATCGGCTTTTTGATGATATCAAAGTAATCAGGAATACCCAACGCCTGGTAAAAAAATAATCATTTCCAACGAATTAGCATGGATCAAGTATAAGTTTTCAGTAAAAGTGAATTATTTTGTGCGAAAAAATATACACTTACTTGTGGGTCCACCGGTTGTTTAAAGGGAAGCGACTCAGGATCCTGCCGGAACAACTTTTCCAAAGTTGGGAGAAGAGATTGCTTTAATTCTTCTGGCTTAAACACTGAAAAAGTGACATATTTTATTTTTAATAATAATACATAGCTGCAGATCATGTATCAGACAACCCATATGATTCGTACTCATAGAAAACTTTTTTTACTTACGGCACTTTTTCTTGTCTCCAGATTGAGAAGCAGCTGGAGACGCCATGGAAGTGGAAGCAAGGGATGGTGTACTGCTTGCAGGGGTCTTGGGTGGCTCCGCTTTCACAGGCGCACTAGAAGATGTCTCCATGGGTTCTGCCGTACTTGCAGTAGACATCGGAGTGCTTGGTTCTTCTTTCATTTCTTCTGTAAACCGAAAACAATTATCCACTATATTAGGTACAGTGATGATAATTAAAACAACATACGTTCCAAAAACTAAAACAAGTTCACGCTCACTGTAATTTGACAATGTAATCAAATTCGGTTTTTGTAAAAAAACATTCCCAAAAAATTCGCATAATTGGACTATGTAGCACAATAAAAATCAACAAATGAACTTTTCACCGGATTATTAACTATTTATTTAATATGAGAAATGTTGTCAGGAATTTAATAATTATTATTTACTAAAATAACCGTCAACTCATGTGATAAGTAAAGTCTTTGTAAAGACCAATTCATGCTTGCTTGGTTCATATGAGGCTCTTGTTTTCGAGAAGGTTTATAGATATATGTTATTTGCANGAGGCTCTTGTTTTCGAGAAGGTTTATAGATATATGTTATTTGCATATTGAACGTTTGATCATTCCAGCTCATTGCTTTTTAAATTCTAAACTCGAGCATACAAGTTCAAGATCAGGATGGATGAAATTTAAATAGCTTATCGAGTTTAAAACGTTTTGGTTTTATTCAAAAGACAGCATGCAGCATAGTAAAACTCATAGATTCTTCTCATCAATGAAACAATAGGGGTTTCTACCTAAATCTAGCTAAATTAGCAGTTTACCTTACAACGGTTCCACCTGATTATCCTTTTAGGCCACAACGGAGGTTGGATGTATATCAGACTCAAAATTTGTACTTGAATTTGTAGCACAAGTAATTGTAAGCAGGTTCTAATAATGGTCTTCTATTCACTCATACGTATGTACAATACTGTTAATATTCATCATACAATGTTATGCAAAGCAGTAAAAACAGAGTCTCTTTTCAATTATGCAGCTACAACACCAAGTCCTTCAAGCCGCTGAGAGGATAGTAAAATTGAAATACATAGTGGCAAAGGGAGTAGAGTTCATTTAAATAGCTGCATCATAGCATGCTTTATCGTTTTTGTAAAGTGTTTATCCAATCTATCTAGTTAAGTAACGCACAAAGTAAAATTCTGTTACGTATGTAAATACGAAGAATATACTCATGATGATTTAAGTGAAAAGGAGTAATAACAATCCCTAACTGCATGCAAATGATTCTCTTAGTTTCGTTAAAAGATAAAATGCAAATCTTCCAATCAAAAACCTTTGCTGGTTATCATGCACTTAAGCACATAACGGTTAGATGAATGGAAACAATAAGATGCATTTCTTGTTGGTACTTATGTTGTGCAATAAGTAACTATATAATATGTAAATATAAATTGAAAGAAACAAAAAATTGCATACTTTTAACAGCCACCGGCTCTGTAGCAGTCGAGGATGCGTCCTCATTGTCGGTTTCAGTTTCCATCTTCACTTCTCCATTAATATTTTCATGCTTAATATCGCTGCTGTCAGAATTTACAGTGATGGGGATCTGACTGATATCCGGTTTAACATCATTGTCCATATGACTCGACAAGTCCGATGTTGGCGTTTGCTGTGGCAATAAGTTATCTAATTCTCCATTAAATGAAATACGCTTAGAGGTAATTTGTTGCTGCTGGGGTTGCTGCTGAGGTGTTTGAGGTTGAGTTGTATTTGTGGTTGCCGAGGCTGCTTGCTTCGGCATATCAAATTGTTGAGAAGTGCTTTGTGGCACTTGCTGAGATTGTTGGGATTGCTGAGGGAACATGCTAGAAAACTGCTGATTTGTAGAAGTGGAATGCCCACTGTTCGAAATTATATTGCTACTAGGAGATGGCTGAGGTTGAGATAACGTAGTGCTTTGAGTAGATGGGATTTGCCCGGGAGAAGCTGAGGAAACAGGTGGACCAGGCATGGGTAGTCTGTTAGACATATTTGGGGCCTGAGGTCTTATTGACTGCGGAGGCTGATTATTTGGTAATGAAGGTTGCCTAGGTAGCGCCTGATTCGGTACATTTGGTCTCATTAAATTTGAATTTGATGCAGGCAACGATGGTTGAGGGGTGGATTGCGCAGGTTGAACTGAAGGAGGTTGAGTAGGTGGTTGTTGAGTAGCAGATTGCGGCTGGCCTTGCTGCGCTTGAGCCTGCAACGCTTGTTGTTCTTTTCGCCTTTGTCGCTTCTCCTCAAGCTCTTTTTGTATTTTGTAAATTTTCTCTGCTAATAAATGATAATATTCGGACCTGCAAAGATTAAAAATTTCAATATATATTGAATTGAATTTGAACAAATAGTAAAACTATATTATATAATTAATATAAAAATTATATATAATTTACCGGGAATTAGCCATTTCATACATATCTCCTTCCACCTTCTTGGCATAAGAAACAAGGTTGCTCATTCTTCTATCCAGCATTGCGGCTGGATCAGGCGAAGGAAAAATTGCTTGCACTCTGAAAATATGCAAATACAAGTATATTAATTAAGACGTGAATTAAAGAAGCCAACTTCAACTTATAGTATGTAATGGCAATGAATTCGAACAATCAAGGGCTATTTGCACATACAATTTATGAACAAGATGATTCCTGAGATCAGGGCTAATAGAATGATGCCATTCTTTAGTGCTTTGGACAGTCGACGCTGTAATTCCAGGAGTACTTGTTGGTGGTTGAGTACCACTGAAACAATTTAATTAATTATATAAATATATATTATATTTGCACACTAAATGACACAATCATGTTTTAATGTTTTTATTAATAATATTTACTAAATCTAACCTTTGATCGAGACCTAAAACGGCATTTGGATTGCCGCCACCGGGAAAAATAGGAGAGGGTGCACTACCATCTGAAATAGGTTGCGGTTGAGGTGAAGCTGTAGGAAGCCTTGGAGATGCAGCAGATGGTGGTACGGAGGGTTGATTTTGTGCAGACGTTGGAGGTGCTGGAAGCCGCTGCGGAGGAGGACGAATGGGAGGATTACTTGTTGGAATACCCATTGGGGGACATGTAATACCTGCGTATAAACAAGTTATGCCATAATTATACCACTATCGCCAATGCTCAAAAAATTACTTCAACAATGTAATTTTAGCTTTAAATCGATGTATATGAGTGCATAAGTGTTGCATTGACGTTTCCTACCTAGTCCTTCACAAGCTCTTCGAACCTCCATTGGAGGGGGAGGTGTTGCAGCAGGGGCAGAATTCTGCGGAGGTGGTTGGTTCCCTACTGCTGGTGCTTGGTTTGGTTGACTTGTATTAACGCGATTTCTATCGCGTTTCAAGGGTAAGCACACCTCGCAGTCCCCTCTTGTACAATGTTTCCAATGCGATATGATTTGCCTTGAAGAGGAACAATGAGTTACAGTGCAATTTTTACCAGACTGGCAGTGCGTCATGTGAGTTAGCACATTCTTCATTGTCCGGCAATGCGGCAGTGAACACTAGAAGAACATAAATGACATTATAAATGGAGTTGCAAAATAGATAATACATTAGCCGAATGAAGATTCATTTTGTACAAAATTTCAAAGAAAGTAATTTTCAATATTTACATTATTCTGGGGATTCTCTCCATTTGGCGCTTGGCTTTCCCTCCGTTGACATTTATGAGCATGAAGGAGCAACACTAGTTGTTGCTGAATAAGCCGCCTTTTCTCTGGGTCAGCAGTTGCTACAGGTGGCGGTGGAGCAGGTTGGCCTCCTGGGTTTGGTTGTCCAGGTTGCTGTGGAACCGGCAATTGACCCTGAACAGGTTGTGGGACAACCTGGTTTTGGTTAGCGACTCCTGGTTGTACTATCGGACCTCCATTATTCACTGTACTAACAAGGCTAACATTGCTAATTGTTGAGGAAGGATTTCCCATGTTATTCGCTATGGAAGAAACCAAAGTTGGAGCAACCACTCCACCGGTAAGTTGAGATGGTTGTGACTGGGCAGGCATTGAAGATGATACAACAACATTAGGAGGAGCGTTTGGGTTAATAAATTCATCACTAGCTTGATATCTTGGAGGAGCTTGCATATTTGGATTCATTGGGGTTTGAAGCATCCTTATTGCGGGTGGAGGGCCCCCAGGGGCATTATTAAAAGCATACGTTGAGTTCATTCCAGGCATTCCAGGTCCCTGTTGTGGTCGTAAGATATTGAGAAGGTTATACTGAGTCAAATATAGCCAACTACAAAAATAAACGTAAAATACTCACCGGAGCCACTGGATGTCTTTGCTGTACTAATGTAGGCGCCATGCCACCAGGTTGTTGGCTTCTTATGCCTCTTTGCATGATAGGACCGTTGGAAACCATCTTCCCCATCAGTAAATTGTTGTTCATTACGGGATTCTTGTTGATAATGACATTCTTGGCCTGTTGGCCAGGCATCATCATTCCCTATTAAAACAAAACACAAGCTTTAAATGATTATAACCGACAATTTTATGATTCCCAACGAAAATAATCTAGATATCTTTCTCGTTGACTAAGGCTCGTGCACGCAGACGCACGTGTTGTAAGGTAAAACACAATAGACTCAATAAGCTTACTGGAATGAGCTGATGTTGATGCGATTGTGTTTCGCCATTCTGCATTGGAAACTTTGGCGGCGCCTGCGCATTTCCCACCGGAGGGGTAGCATTGATTAGAATCGCATTCTGAGTGTTTTGAGGATTTTGCGACGGAGTCACAGACGTCGTCACATTTTCCAAATTTGGCCATGATGATGAAGATCCCAAAAATTCTAGTTCGTCTGGAAGGTGTCGTTCAAGATCTAGAGCATCTGTTCGAAAAAAATCTATATTTCAAATATCAAATAAAAATAATTAAATCCTAGGCCTCTTTACAGACTTTAGCTTTTACAGAGTTGTTGCAGCGTGGATGAAAGAAGGTTTTTGTTAAGCATATTACTACACCACAATAAGTTTTGGTAACTCAGAAGACGAAATTCAGAAATTATTTTTTTGACGGAATTAAGTATATTGAACTATTTTTTTAAATTGAACCAGCGTTGTTATAAAAAAATTGGCGGGCACACAATAAACATTTTATTGATTTTAAAATGTTATGTAACACCTACAATTATTTAGATCCATTATGTAATTATATAATGTAGATATTATCCTAATTACTAAATATTTAGCAAAACTTATTGGAAACATATTGAATGGATATTGTCTGACTTGGCAGCATCTCCGCAGTAGTCTGCCGCTAACACTATTATATAGGGTTTCCGAGAATCGTTCAACAAGCAAATACCATTTTTAAAAAACATGTCATCAATGTCATGTGTGAAAAATAGCGCTCTGGTTATCTACCTACTTATTTTCTATTTTTTTATTGTTTTAATTTAATGAGACGCATGTTGATGTCGTGGTCATATATCTATTACAGTGAAACAGGTGACACAAATGTCTTTCTCTATTTTCCCTAGATTTTTGACAAATAACTCCAAAATGTTGATATCGACTATTTATCACATCCGTTTTTAACAACAAAATAAACATTAAACAAAGTATGATTCACACACAACAAAATACAACTTTGGAGGGTAAAACTATCTTGACATTTGCTTCTAAGCTTGACATATTTGATGAATCAAAATGCTAATGTAGCTCTTTAAATTTCTTCTGACATTTCTATTTAAAACATAATTTTCAAAATTTTCCAAATCAGTTGACTTCCTTAGCTGCACACATAATCACAGATAGCATTGTATCGCTATATTATCACTGAATTTAGTGATTTAGTTTCAATTATAAGCTTTCCAGCGGTTTAACAAGATACGAAATAAGGATTTGAAGATAATTATTCCATACCTTGACTATCATTTGGGGAGGTGAGTGGGTCGACGAGTCTGGGCCGCTTGTTAGGCGGCCCTTCTATCTGATCTGCCATTTTCACTTCATATTCAAAAACTCCGAACCGAACACTTGCGTTTATAAATTGTTTCCAGCTGAATGATGATAAGAACGACGATTATAAAAAACGCTGATCCTTCAACTTTCTTCAAAAACTTAATCTTTCGTCAAGAATAACTTGAGAAAAATCCAATTTAATTTTAACAATCAGCTTGTGTGTGTGTTTAGTTTTATCTTGTAGAGGATAATTCTACATCCGGAACTTCCACTGGGGATGCGTGAAACCAAAATGTCAATGGTAAAGTAACTTAACCAAATTTAACTTCTCTTTTTACATCCAAACAATGAGTAACCGATAACATTCATAGAGAAACTATAGCCCTTTAAAAAGAAGTAAAAGTAAAGTTGCACTTTTCTGTCAAAACAATGCACAATTAAGGAAAAACTTAATTGGAGTTTAAAAAGTTAAAAAACAAACAGTTCACAACAATGTAGAGAGGAAAACCAAAACAAAAACCGAGATAATCTTGTAAATCCAAGCCAGTTAAACTTTTCCAGCTAACTTTTTCAAAGTGTAAACATTTAAAGAGTGTTTTTAATGATTTGATCAGTTCTCAATCTTTCTCCCTCTCTTTAATACACCACGAGCAGAGAAGTGTGTGTTTTTTGTATAAAAATTGAGTAATTTCCAAAAGGAGTCACACAAGAGCTACTCACACAAACTATAATTGATCAACTAAAAACGCTATCAGAAGACGAAGATAGACTACCAAAGAAAAAAAGACTACAACAGAGAACTATAAAACTCTTCGTTTTTTTAACACGTATAAAAATTGAAATGGTGGTGGATGGGGATAGTATGCCAACAACCAAAACACTCTCCAATAATGTAAGGTGTAGTATTAAAAAAACTTATGTATTTACAGTTTTCCTTCACTTCTCTCTCCACTACGCTTCATACTATGTGGATAAGTTTTTGATTGAGAGGGTAAACTTTGTGTATATATATCCCTCTCTATACGCTTTGATGTTGTTGTACAACAGTAATTTGAAATGTACACGAAAATCTCGTATGAAGAGTTAATACAGGGGGCCAACAATTTAAACTCTTTCCACCTTAACTACTCCAAACTAGCGAAGATAATGAAAGATTAATTAAAAATTGGATGTTTTAACGGTTTCTAACGGCCTTTTCAATAGTAAAATGTTTCAAAATCCGCTCACTTTCAAGGGGATTTTGTGGCCCGAAAAAAAAACCAAAATGGCGTTTCACATAGGAAACCAAAGGAGCTTGAGTTGTGAGATCTTATTGGCCACTGTGCCCTGTCTCCGCCTTGTGTACTGTTAAAATAGTCACGGAATAAGCACTGTTTGCTCACATCAGTACAATAAACACTGCTTTTGGAGGATGCTTAGCCTTATACACATGCCCACGCTCAAAACAAAGCTCTTTTTATACATGTTGGTATTCAATCCCTCTGCGACGATATGATGCTCTCTCGAAGAGATACATCCGTTCAACAACAACATCACAGGCGAAATAGTACAAAAAACCTCATCTCACCACTATCCACTCCGCTCCTCTTATGTTATGATCACACTGACTGTTATGACTTCGTTATACGTATAAAACTGCCAAAGATTCAAAGTGTTCTCATACAAAAGCATTGTTTTTACTCCGTTCTTGTCCATACATTTTATTTGAGTTTAATGCCGATATTGTTGCCATTCTCTCCCTCTTTTCAGTTCCTCAGCGTAAGTAACCTAGCGTTTTAATAGTGAATGAAAAGAGTAATGTTAATACCCTTTTATACCTTCGTCATCTTCGGCATCATCATCAACCACATATAAACACCTTAAAAACGAGAGAAAACTTTTGTGCTTTACTCTTTTGCAAGCTTTTCGCTGTAGTTTCTTAATGGCAAAAAAGTTCCAAAACGTGAACTTGACTGTGTAGAAGTTTAAAGAAGAGGCACGGAGAAGAGCAAGTCATATTATGCAATGCGTGTTGTTATGATGATGGGAAAAAGAGAGGTAGCTGCCCCGTAAAGGGAAGATTGTTATGAAAAGAGGTGGATGTTCAACTGATTCTTCGCAGGAAAAAAGCTTTTTCTTTTTGCTCGTCTCTGAATTTTCTACCTTTTTCTATCCTTCCTTCATCCTCGTCCATCCATCCCGTAATAAGAAAAAGCTTGGCTGTTTTTAACATGTTTCGGACAAAATCTTTGCAATCGGCAATCTCTTTCTCTTTTTTTTCCCGATGCTTGTGTGCTTTCCTCCCTTTTTGGCTTTTTAGAGGCTATGATGTTGCTAACTTGCCTTATGATCCTATTGTAAAAGATAATGTTAATAGTTGGATAGAGATCCTCTCTGCTGTGTCTCTCTAAAACTTGACTTTATGATGAGGAGAATTGAGAATGCTCTCCTTTGCTTGTAAAAACTGTTTTCGCTTTGGCTTTTAAAGCTTATTTTACGTGAGAGTCATTTAAGAAAGTATTCAATGTTCCCATCATCATTCCTTTTCTCTTCAGTATCAATTTTTTTTGTTGTTGTTTGCTTTAGTTTTTACCTTGAAATTAAAAACCGTTTTTTGCATGTGAGTAAATACAGAAATGATGATGGTGAGAGGTGATGATGCGATGATCTTTTTCAGTGTGATGATGATTAGGAAAAAGGATGATTTTATTAGCTACAGAGAACTGTATATAAAATCTCAAATCATCCTTGTTTTACAACAAAATGTAAAGGAATTGTTGGACGGGGCGAAGTGAAACTTTAAGATCTGGACTAAATATGACTTTTACTGCTACAGCTGCTTCTTTCTCTTCATTTTTTTAAACAGGAAAATAAAAGTTTGCCTAAATTTGTAAAAACAATGATGAATGGTGAAAATTATAAAATTCTGCTTTTATATGAAACGTTTGATTAGTAAAAATGATGATAGGAAAATGTAACTGAAAAATCATTCATTACATCATTATTCAAATAAAATATCAATCATGGGAAAAGTAATCATGAATGAATGTGATTGAACGAAAAGTTGGCTGACTTTCTGATTTTTATGATTCTCTCTGACTGGTTAGAAAAGATTTTAGCAACAATATTATCATCAGCCGGGTCTTTTTTCTGCATTCCCTTTCACTATGGCCTCAACTGCTTTCTGAAGTTCCCTGGTTCATTGAATGACATGGCAGAAGATGACTGACCACCAATATTGGCGTTGCGATTATGACCATTGACCATGACAAAATGAATGAATTGAATGTTATGCAGGCACACAAATTAGCAATTTTATGCCACAGAAATTAATTTACCTAATTTTGTTAGAAAAACATTTTCCGACAATATTTGCAATATACGCTTTATTAATCTTTCAATACAATTTATAGAATCATAGAATGGTTTAACTAATTATTTAGCAATAGTTATATTATAACAATAATTATGTTCAACAATGTAAATGAGAGGAAAAGTTGTAGCGAGCGAGTTGGCTTTCTTTTCTTTCCTTCGCGCGTTCACCATCACCAAAACAAACTGACTATACATGAAAGTTCATGTACTCACATGAAAAAATCAGTGCGTCATTTATAAGACTTTTAACAGTAATTATATATAAATAGCATTTTTAAATACAACTAATTAAGAGTTTATAAATGTAGACCTTTATGCGTAGAGCTAATTCTCTCTGCATTTGTAGATTTGTGTGATAATAATTATATTCTAAATACAAAAGAAAAGCATACTTACATTTTGTAAAAAGTGATGATGATGATGAATATATTTTTATTTTATATCAATTTGTTTAAATTAAACGTTTAATGGTTACAAGTATTTTTAAAACTTGAAAAGTGTGTAAGAAATGAGTAAAAATTAAACACTAACAGATCAACAATTAATGTTATGCATACTATCACAAATCACAAGCTCCATTTGACACCAAATTTCAAGTGTAAGTACAACTACTCCATTATAATCCACATCATTTCCAACAATTCGTTGCATAACGTAGGTATTTAATAACAATATAATCAGTTTTGCATTAGTACTAGGTAGCTAAAAGCTAACTAATGTTCAAACAAAGCACATATATTTTTAGGAATTAAACAGGTAAAAAATGCGATTTTTAAATTTTAGTAAATCAAAAGCTCTAATAGATTAATTTAAGGACATAGTCTTGCAATCTACAATCCTACTCTACTCTACATCTACTATTCATTTATTTTAGCTAAAGCCCTGGCTCTAAGCACCGTAAACCATAACAATGCGATGTAAAAGCACTTTCAAAAAGTAAATAAAAATGCAGATGCTTTTTTACATGCAACCTTATGAGGGTTGCTTGTAAAAGCATTTACTTTTAAATACTTTTAGATAGCGGCTACGGCGTAGCAG
>JAANSO010000440.1:0-33216 GCA_036507315.1 Lepidocyrtus fimetarius
ACATAATAAGGCATTGTTCGCTTTACTTTTGAAGAGTCCCGACATAAAAATATTTAATTTCGGGAATGGAAGAAAGATGCATTTTATAGCAGGTATGCAAACTTATTGAGACTAAAAAAACTTGAATCCTTGAATTTTGAAAATTCCGTCTATGTATAATTTTATTCTAAAGTAAATAAACTTCGCAATAAATTATTGCATTTTTATTTAATACTCCGAAAATGCGTAATAGAAACCTTTCTTGTAGTATCAGCTTTGACAATTGATTGATGGAACTAATCACTGTAGCATGACCATTGAAAGAGCTTAAGACAGATCCTAATTTTACTAAGAACTCTATTTTGTTTTTATTTTGGACTAAAATTGTACAATAATAAATTGGCATCTACAATTTTCAATCTCAAACCACCAAGTCCAATTTTAAAATGACATAAACTGAATTAGTTGCATTAGTCAACGCTTCTCACAGTTTCAGATCCACTCTTCCAGAACTCACCTTTGATATTTTTATTTATAGCCATATCATCAATCATGCATCGGCATTAGAACAACAGCAAAATTCGTATGACGAAATAAAATTAAAGCAACACAATTATAGTTAGACATGCGCAATATGCATTATTAACAGACAATTTTACGTAAAATCGGATACAAAATAAATTGACTGTGAATGTAAAAATTGAAAATAGAAAGTCAAACTCATTGTAGGACGTATACTAATTTTGTATTTGAGCAATATTATGGAAAGTCCATTTTGGTTTGATGTTTCACAAAATAATCTATACGATCTAGACCAATTTAATACAAATCAAGCGAATACTTTTAGTAGAATTATTTTTGTTGGTTTGAATGATGAGGAAATGTCATGTCTTTGTGCAATCACGATGATTCATGATTATACATATGATTATATTTATTGCATTAGCTACAGCTACTTGTATTAACATGTGCATTGTTAATGATTTAGATTTTCTGCAACAGTGGATGATAAAAATGTGACATTCACACTACAGAATCCAGAAATCTACGAGCTTGTCATATAAAGGCTATGATTCATATGGGTTTAGTCAGGTCAGGATTTTGATTTTGATTTGATCTTCAAGCTATCTTTTGATACCAGTCTTTGTTATATTTTTCCGAATTTCGTAATAAGTTTAGGAATGAATGAATAAATTGAGATGATTTCTAGCAAAATTAATTTCCCCTTTTCATTGTAGCTCATAAATAATATATAACCATATTTTTACCTTCGCCATACGACATTTAGTTTCTCTGTAGTTAAAAAATTTTCTGTCTAGATACAACGCTCAGATAATTAATGCAGGATGAATCTGGATTAAGCATACGTTTAAAAGCGTACATAGCTCTTGGTAAAAATAATTCGATTCTTTGTTTCCATTGTCCTATCTGGAGTGTTTACTTCCTTCACAATAGTACCGTGTCAGATAGTCGAGATTATGATAACAAGATCTCTGTTTAATTTTTATATGTATTTACTTATTCATCACACAAAGAACTTCCTATATTATGGAATTTTTATAGATTTTTACCAATTTTCGTAAAAACATCGAAACATCAAATCAAAATCGAAAAAAGGTTTTTGATTATGAAGATGTTTTAAATATCTGTCATTTGACAATGCTCAGAATTGACGAACCTTATCGTCAAGAAGGAGAGGAGTGTAGCATAAGAAAGAAAAGCAATTATGTCGATCTTAATTTTGGTATTAATAATTTCTTCATGCATGATGTTAATGCCGAGAGTAACATCATTAATATTTTTCAACCATTATACATCTCGTTCTTTAAATTATTTGAAACTCACACACGTCTCTTTGGTCTGTTTGTTTATAAATTCATGCCATCATTAGTATTTTCATGATGGCGATTATACATTATACTCTGAATAACTGTCACAAAGTGTTTGGAACAGCAGTTACATAATTTAGAAAAAATACTCATTAGAAGTAGTAAAATCATGACTATGCGCATAAAATATGTATTTCTTTCAAAGCCAAACATTTTCAAGTTAGATTTTTTTAGTACTGAATGAAGATGGAAGCACTAACTGCGCAATACATACATAAAGCCAGTTTGTTAATGTCATAATATTAATTCCATCCAGATTTCCATTAAAATTAATTTTATTAATTAAGTTTAAAGCTTAAGTAAGTTTTACATTTGCTATAGGTAATTATGCAAACCACATAGTTAGTAAACAAGCTCCAATGCAATAGAAAGAAGACTGAATCGTGTGCATATGACGTAGCAAAACAACATGATATTTACTTTTCCAGTTCCTCTAAAAGGAGTCGTAGCCAATAGGATGGATTAAGGCTTTTAAAACGATATAAGAAATTGTTTTGAAAATTGGATGAGCTAATCTAAACGAATCGCTGTGTCATAATGATCATCATTAAGCAACATAAGATTCAATTTGAGATTCATGGGTTGGAAAGGAGAATGACAGCTAGTTAAATTTAATAATGGTCTTAATTGCTCTCAAAAGCATTATTCATAAAAATGTACATGTCGATAACTTCAAAAGTTTATTGATTTTATAGTTTGCTCAATCTATCAATCATTTAATTAGCATCGCTTGAATAAGTATGAAAATTTATTACGGCTAAACATTTGCATATATCTTGCTTTCAAACAACAAAAAAGGCTGTTTATGTCTGGAGTCACGTCCTTCCTCCCCAAAACGAATTGAAATTGAAAAAATACTGCATACGCAAATGCAACCAATTGTAAATTACAAATATCTACTCCCTTCAGATTCATCATTATGTCATTTCTTGATGGAAAGATTTGGCTCTTGTGATGGTATGTACTGTATGAGGTTTGGCCTTGGTTTTACTAACAAATTCTGCACATAGGTGGGAAAATTAATGTTTTGTTTGGTTATTTTTTAGATTCCCGAAGTTAAAACCCCATAATTTTTGCTGTTCTGCAACGGTTTGGCTTTAATTGGCAATTTGAATGTAAATATAAATTTATTTTCTGGACATTAATTTTAATGCGATTATGATATTAGAACGGTTGGTGAAACCAATGTGATATTTTTTAAAATACCAGAAGTTTAGTATTCAAGCATAAATAATAACAATAAGGATGAAAACACACATCCAAAAATTTAAATGGTTTAAACTAAGAAAGTAAGCTTTCTGTCGTGTACGTTATCATTATCAAAATAAAGTTATCTTTAATAGTAAATGATTTTCAGATGACTAAAGCAAATTTTTTTGGGAAATAACTGGACATCTGCATCTTATTGATTTTACGTATAGTTTTGTATTAAACTGGTTTTTCTAACATGTTTAGAAATTGTAATTTGTAAATGTAAATAATGCACATTTGGTTTTATTTGGGATTTCTTATTAATTCCTACCCATCGGTATGGTTTGTTAATTACATCACTTTTTGCCTCAATATTCCAAAATATCAGTATGTAAACCACGACGAAAATATCACGAAACAATACATCGGTTAATTTTGATTCTTATATACCAAAAGTTAAGGTGATGGCGATGGCTAATAAAGTCGTCATTTACAATAGCGTTTTTTACAAATAATAGCATTGTACTGGTGTTGTAGACATAACGCTTACTTAATCCAAGTGAAAGTAGAAAAGAACCTCAAATTGCTCACAGGGTCTAATCGCGGTATAGTAAACCTCATCAAAATAACAACAAGGAATTGATAATGGAAGCCAATAACCTTCCATGTAGCAACCATTCAAAATGCTAAAAGTATAAAAAATCAGATTGTACATAAAGCTGTGTGATACCTACCTACCCATTTCTAAATGTACAATGCAGACACATAACCTTAACCTTAACAATATTTTTGTTTTGGTCACAAGAATATAAGATTTTAACAAGTTACTTTGCGTGGTTTTGTACATCTTTGTAAACCTGTTTTGTACGCATCGTCGTTTGCATGAAAAGATTCTACAACCCTATGTGACGTCTTTAAGAAGATGAAAATTTGAGAAAAAGTTGCAAACTTTTTATAAGACCTAAGGGTACCTTTAATAATAAATATTTTGATGAATAAGTCACTTAATCTGTGAGAGTACCTCACCAATGAATTTGTAAATCCTTATTGTAAAAAGCCCTTTTACGAAACTTGTCATACCTGTATTTATTCACATTGCGCTTTCGATTTCATCCCACTGATCTACATTCAAATCCTGAGCCATGCTTTTTTGTAAAGTTCAAACTATGAGAAAGGTGCAGATTTTCTCCCAAAATTTTTCTACATGCTTCATTGAAAAGGTTTGATGATGTCAAATAGAAATGACAGCACGTTTAAAAAGGGAAGTATAAAAAGTATAGATACATTTACTGTAAGTGTTTTTTGTTTTAAGATATTTGCTGTAACTTCATGATAATAGTAAGAATGCGATTTCATATTCAAGCCCAGGTTATTATGACTCAGATTATCAATGAAAAGGCAGAGAAGAAGAATTAAGGAAACGGAAGGAAGGAAGAAGAATATATCTTTTCTCACATAATCCTGATGGGGAGATCTACGTACTGCATAACTTAATACATATATAGCAATGTCACGCACGTTAATAAAATGTAATTTTACTTTTCTAAATGAAATTATAATACATGAGCTGGTTACAGTATTGATGCTTTTGAATTTGTTACTGAATTTCTTTCTAAAATGTAATAATAATACGCTAGCATTTGCCACGCTTGAGTTGAATTAAAAACTAATATTTAAAAACATGTGCTTATCAGTTTTAACAATACTTATTATCTAAGAAATTTGAACACTTGCTTTATAAGCTCCTTAAAGAATTTTTATTAAAGTTGGTAAAAAGTACTAATATGTATACCCGTTAGTTACGTTTTGCCAGACAATCATTCATAAGTTCAATCTTTGCAACAGTTTTTCAGTGGGCACAACGATGGTGGAAATACAATTGGACGCTTTTTTCAAAGACTGCTGCATTACCACTGCATTATTAAAATTACGCCAACTTTTCGATAATATAGTACAACCCATCGCATCGGCATAATTAGTAAAACTGATTTTATTTGAACTGTATCCTCTCAATTAATACAAAAATTAAATTTGCATGGATTGTATTATGACAGTGACTGTGAATTCAAGTTGTGGTAATAATAAAGGTTAATCAATAACCTTCTCCTTTAAAGGTCATTCAAAATGACGTCTTGGAAGACTGTTGCCTACCTTTTCGTGATTAGCGTGGGTTTAGCAATATTTATAGATGAGACTGAGGCTCGACGAGTTAAAAAAACAAAACTTGAGTATCAACCGCCCAGACTACGAGATTATATAAAAATTAAGAATGAGTATTACAAAAAACCAGGAGACAAAAAGTAAGGCCAGAAATCCATTTTTAGTAAAAATCTATTGATTTTGTTTCTAGTGATTACTTGAATTAAAATTTTTTAAATGTCTTTATAAAGGAAGCGTCTCCGTACGGAGCTAATTGTGCCAGGAAACAAGTTTGTTGTGAAAGTTCCCAATCCTCCTATAGTTCTAGATCATGTGCTGGAATACTGGCCGTATCACCGAGTTTACGCGACTAGCCTTCTTGGAATAATTAATTATATACACAAAATATTGTGGATAGCATACAAAATTGTTTGGATTTTTATTGATATGTTTATTCTCATAGTTAAAATTGTTTTTCAAGTTACTGAAATAGGAAAATTAAGACATTCATACGATGAGCTAAGTAAACCTCATCCATTTGATTTTAACCATGATCATCATGATCATGACGATTACTAATTATAAGATGGTTTTTCCTAAAATTTGGGCAATAAATCAGGTTAAGGCTCAGTTGTTGTGAATTAGATGGACGCAATTTTTTCCTTTAAGGTCAGGTTTAAATTATTTTTCTTTGTGACAGCAATAAAAGGCAAATTGTTGTGTGGGATTGCGTTTTTTTGTAAAGTATTTAAAGGTTTATTACCAAAATATTTATTATTGTTGATGAATAGGGTATTAAAAAATGTGATGGTTGTGCAATTATTTATTTATTTGTAAATTTAAGAATTTAAAAAATAAAGTTTAACAAATCGTATAAAAATTAACTTTAAAAATAATATTGTATGTAGGACAAACTTTATTTTAATTACTGTTGAAAAAACCTTAAAATATACTCATGTCAAATTTTTTATCAATGTTAGTTTAGCTACAAGAAGAATTTCAGGTTTCATAGTTGCATCTCTCATGCAAAGGTACTTTTACATTTGTGTAACCTGGTGGCATCATAAGTTCAACCGAACAACCGAGAGCTACTGTTTGATCTTCATTACTTTTTCCTTTACCTGACAGATTGCTATTGAGATTCAATACGAAACAGGTATCTGAACATTTTCTTCGGATCTTCTGTGTCAGTAGTAGTAGATCAAACTAATCCTAGGTATTCTACTGACACATAAACAACACAACTTGTGTTTTGATTTTTCTGATTTAATTACCGTGACGCGTCGACGTGTCACCAATTGAATGAAAGCTGCCTAAAACAGTATATTTGTTTTTGCCTCTGATGAGAATGAAATTACAGGGGTGTAATTACAACAAAACGTCTTCTGAAAGGGTGCATCATAATTTATTAATTTATTGGTGCAATGTTTTATGCATGATTTACTTCCTATGAAAATTTAGATCTTCAATAAAATGAAAGGCAAGATCATAGCATCATGCGCATTTGGTTATATACAAGTAGGAAATCAAGTTGTGTAAGGGGTAAGATCATTGACCAAATAATAATAACAATTTCGGAAGCTCTCACTTTGTCATTGTCAATTACAACCTTATTATTGACACGTAATTGTTAGAGAACGTGTAGCATTTACTTATTCCTGCTATTATTATTATTTCTGCTTTACTTTCGCCTTTGTAAATTCAGTCCCTTAATTTTGACTCCTTCTACCTGAATTTTACTTGGAATTTTTTACCCAGTCTCTTATTTACTATTTGCCCTCTCTCTGAGCGTCAAGTTGCTGTAGAAAGGAAATCGTTTTCATTTGATTTTGACATTACTTTGTGCAGCTTATTCATTTCATTCACGTATCATGAACGCACCTAATTTAAAATTGGTTTTGGTCTGTTGCTACTGTTTTGCCGAGTTACTTTGTTTCACTAGTGCTTCTCCAGCATCCAGCCTTTTTAATGCAAATAAACTTGCAAGTAAAGGACCCAAACGGGGAAATGGACTAAGAAGAGCTGTCTCCAAAGACAACGTCAGATATTTCTTATACCCCAACCCTGCGTAAGTAATTTCCAAATTCTACTCTCAAAGAGTAAAAATATTTATGCTGGAAAAGGGATTATTTAAAAAATCATTTGTGTCTACTTGTAAGAAATGAAACCGAAAGCAAAGTTTTGAGGATTGGAGATGCTGGTTCTTTGCAAGAATATGACGCGTCCAAACCCCTTACTTTAATTGTCCATGGATTTAAACAGAATTCAACAGATAAATACCCACAAGAATTAAAAAATGGTATTTGTGTACTGTGAATTTGTAAACGCATCATAATCAAATAAAATTTTTAAAATGTAATTCTGGTTTTCAGCTCTTTTGGAAAAGGGAGAGCCAAGCAATATTGTTATAGTTAGTTGGCAAGGAATGACACTCCCATTCAAAAATCCACATTCAGGGCTACCGCTAAGCACCAGAGAAGCTTCAAAAAATGTTCAGCGAGTTTCAAAACACTTGGTAGAGTTTATTACATTTTTAAAAAATGAAACAAGAAATGATAACATTGAAGAAACAACCCACTTAATTGGCTATGGATTAGGTTCTCAAGTAAGTAGTATTTTAAATTCCGGGGTTCAGTTAATTTGTATTGCATGCAGAATGATGTCAGACGAAAATTTTAATTTCTGTAATTGACGCAGATAGCTGGAGTTGTTGGTTTTGGTGTGAAGCATTCAACAGGTACAAGAAAAGGGAAAATAATATTATGAATTTTTTAACTTTACTGTACTTTTTGTGTTTTTAACTCATCCTTAACATTATTGACGGTGAACACTTGTTTTTATTTTTACAGGAAAGTCAATTGGGAGAATTACAGCATTATCTCCAAGCGGACCAACCCATACTTACACTGCACTTTCCGAAAAGTTGGACCAGACAGACGCAAAGGTTGGATAATAAAAGCAAAATCAAATGAGCGTAACGCAAAACATTTTCTTAGATTAAATCTTTATGTAAGTTCTGTTATAAACTGGAATTTCTGATAGTTTGTAGATGTAGTGCACACGGCCAATATCGGACCGGATGAATCCATTGGACATGTGGATTTTTATGTACAAACTTTTAATTAATATATACATTACTATTAGGATTTTCCACTAATGAGCTGTTATCACGCATTGAAATGTTGATACACATTAAACATAATAAAATGTTTCATTGTACCTAGCCTAATGGCGGAACTCAACCAGAATGCCAGCAACCAACAGATTCCAAACGGGACGTTGCGGGTTTTCCTGGTATGGTAATTAATTCTTTTAAAAGGCTATTATATTTTAAAAAGAACATAAGACTATCTAAAAAACATAATTTTGTTTCTTAAGGCTCGTGTTCTTCAGCTATGGCATGGGATTATTATACACGCTCTGTTCTAGAAGATGATTTGATGGCATGTCAAGCAAGCTCTTTCCTTAGCTATAAGTTGGGAAATAGTTGCAAAAATGAAGTTCAATTCGGCTACAGAGTTTCCCCAAGGTAAATTCTATTGTGATTCAAGAGAACGTTATCGTATATATTCATCTTTGAACCTGAATTGTAAGATTTTGATCAATGATTTTAATAGTGCTCGGGGGGATTACTTCCTCACAATTCGTTCTGGGAAACCACAAACAGATTTTGAGTAACAAGGAGGAAGAGGAAAAAGGCGTATACAAGGAAAATTATAAATAAAACTACAAATCTCTCTAAACCGCACATTTTGTATGTGGTGACAACGTGATTTTTAATGACAATTATGTTTTGCTTCACCACCACTCCCTTGCATTTCCGCGTACAGCGACGTGGAATTACATGACGTTGCAATAATAAGACAATTGAAATATTAGCAATCCTTTCTATTTCGCACATATTTTCTAATATTTCAAATAGTTTAAATCGTGATGTAACTATTGTTTTGAACGTATTTATTGCTATAATTAATATTATTATTAAATACAACATTTTAAACTGATAAATACACACTGCGCAATTTCTTTTATGCGCAAAATTCATATCACTGTATCGGTTTGGGTACAACAGGAAAGGTTAATTTAAAAATGACTAAATAAATTAAAGCCCTGATGCGTTTTAGTTTTCAGTGTAAACATCGGCGCGTATGTTTTGAATTCCTTTTTGAGTAGTTAAAAATCATTTTCAAAACATTGTTTTTTCCGGACTTCACTTTTACTATCTATGAAATATCACTTTACACAGTATATTAGCAATCAATATGAGTAGTACCTAGTACCTAATGTTGTTTTTTCATGCAATTGTATTTATTAAGCTTATTGCCATTAATTTGAAATACTTATGTAGAAATTTAAAATGCATTACAGGGTTGAACAATGAGTTGTGTATGAGTGATGGCTTGTATTGCAGTGCAATACTGTAAAATGCGTTTCGAAACTAGTTTCCGATGTTAAGAAAATAATTTTTCCTTTAATGGCAAACTTGCAATGATAATGACAACTCCTCACATGATATCTCATATCATTTGTTTATTCCTATTCAATCGAACTTTGCAGTTTTTTAAAACTCAGTTTCAAAATCAAGGTGGTATGTATTTGCAAACAATTTAGCAATTTATAAAAAATAGGAATGCAGTTGATGTTTTTAGTTCACATCAATGTCAAAGGTGGTTGATTCTATATTGAGACAATGCATGCAGGTAGTCTATTGTTATATTAGCCGACGCATTGTCACCCTTGAATTATAGACTTGAGAGAAGTCACAGTGTTTACGATGACTTTCTGCGAGTTTACCAAGTAATTTTGTCGTTGTTATGTCGCATGCTTTTACTGTTTATTGCTCATGTCATTATGCGTATATTTCTGTTAAGAGACTAAAAATGTAGCTCACGTTCATTCTTGAATCATGTTAATCACAACAGTGTCTTAACAGGTTAAACACTGAAATCAACATTGAAATAATTTTATTTGAGTTTAAAAAACTTGACAGTTTACTTTCTAGATTTATAGTCGAGAGTCGATCGATTTATAGAGTCCCGTTTCATTAAAATAATATTCATAGAAAACAAAAGTGTGAATGAGAGGGCAAAAGAAAAGTAAAAGTGGTTTTACAATACTTACGAGTATATTATACCAGTCCTAGGAAACTCTAGTCATGGGTAACCATTTCAAGGTTGCTCTGTTTGTGTTAATCTCAATCTTCAAAGTGTGTCAGGGTGACTGGAGAGATCCTTATCATGGGCCATATCAACCTGTCACGAAGAAAACGACAACAACACCAATACCAGTAACCCAAACTGTGCCGATACAAAGACGGAATTTTCAGAGGGAAGCAATAAAATTTTATTTATATCCTAACCCACGGTGAGTTGGAGAATTGTAAAATATCTACAAGAATGTCTACCTTGCAATGTTTTTATTTTGTGCTTTACTTTTTTGACAGAAATTTAAACTATAAAGAAGAAATTGTAGTTGGGAATAATGTTAGCTTATCAAATTACAATCCCAATTACTATCCAATTCTTCTAATTCATGGATATATGCAAAATTATACCAATCATTATCCGCAACGTACAAAAGATGGTACAAATGTACAGAAATACAGAAGTTTATATGATTATTTTAGACAAAACACTAATTGTTATTTGTTTTATTACTGATAAGCTTACCTTCGAATGGGATTCAAAGCCAATGTCATCTTGGTGGACTGGCAAGTGTTTGCTCAACCTGAAATGGGAAGATTTGCAAATATAGGTGGTGGGCTATTCCCGGGCGGTGAAGCAAGTACCGAGATTAGGAAAAAAGGTTTCAAATTTTCTCATGTTTTTGTTAAATGAACGCGTAATCAAAAACGAAAATTTGGAAAAGACTCATTTGATTGGCATAAACTTGGGGGCTCAAATAGCCGGTGTAACCGGCTACCATATAAAGCGAAATACAGGACAACTAATTGGAAGAATCACAGGTGAAATATTTTTGTGACAGTTTAGTTTACCGAGTAATTCAATTAATTATTTGACACATATTTAAACAAAGGTCTGGAGCCAGGGTCTTTGTCCTATCACTATTCCAATCCAAGAGACCGGCTTGGGAAAGAAGATTCAACATTTGTTGATGTACTACACACTGCATCTAGAGTGAGATATGGGAATTCAATAGGACACGTAGACTTTTACGTAAGAGTTGGACAACATGAACATTTTTGGACAGTGAATAATAAAAACATTTAATTTTTAAAATTGAAATTTTCATTTCATAGGCAAACGGAGGAGGTCCTAGTCAGCCAGGTCATTTCAAATAACAATCATAGCATTTATACTATTATTTTCAAGCATTCATTTTTAAAATTGTACTATTAATATTTTATAATTAGGATGTCCAATGTTGGATATTGTGCAAGACATGCCAGGAATGCAAGGTAAATAAGCAAATGAATACTAATCAGATTTTAATCTTAATCTCGAATCATTTTAAAACCAAGATTTCCTCTATATTTAGGTTCATGTGCTCATGGAAGGTAATTATTTTTTGAAGATCAAATTTATTCAATATATTGGCACATATGAGAATCTTTCAATTACAGAGCCTGGGAGTACTTTACTGATTCTATATACAATAAAAAGCTTTATGCATGCCAATCAACTTCATACATAATGTACAAGATGAAGAGTTACTGTACAAAACCGGTTGCCTTTGGACAATACGCTAGTCCCCAGTAAAGAAATTAAAATTGGCAAACAAAGTTGCTACCTAAAATTCATTTGTATCTGATTTTTCGATTGATCATTTGTGTTTCCAGAGCCAGAGGTGATTATTTCTTGGATATCGTTCACAAGGATCACCACACCTCTTAGCAAAAAAATATACGAAGGAAATGCAATGAGCGTGCGCTCGAATCAGCTTTACATAAAGTAAGGGAAAATGCCACCACACAGTTAATGTCAACTTAAAGAAAACAACCTATTATGTACAAGAAAGTGCGGCTCAAGTAATCATCTCATGTACATGTGTGTAAATGTCATTAATTTATTTACGTAAGGCTAATTGTTTACTCTCTCACGGTATCAAAGTATTATCTACATGGTACAGTTCAAACCCCTGATTACAGCCATTAATTCCCACCTCACTTTCACTCTCTAAATGATAAGAAAACTATGAGTAGTAGCAGTAATCAATGAACTTATTTTTATAAAAGAGCGCTAGATAAATTCTACCATGTAATTAAGGAAACAATCAATGATATCGACAGAAATAAAATCGACATTTGTGATGATAAGAATAGTGAAACGATTTTCTCTTTATATTGTGTTTTCTACGCCGTCGAAATCTTTGAATGTGCATTTGTTGTCTGATGAAAGGCCAGCCACAGAACTTGCCCTCTTGATTCCATTCTGTTAACATACGGAAAATGTTTTGATTTGCATTAAAGCAGCACAATTGATTTGGCTTTGAATAATTTCATTATTTGGTCATTGGTCGACCAGTTGTAAATAATTTTACCTGTGCCAGGAGAACAGGAATACTCTGTTGGCTTTCCAAATACGCACCAGTAGTACTGTACAATAACACAATGAATTTTTTATATTAACAGTACTAAACATTGTTAATGAGTAAACAATTTTACCTTTGTGCAGTCTGTTGGATGAGGATAGAAATCTTGCTGAGTACAATCCATATCCGGACTCGGACTAGACATAATATGCTCCGTTGTTGTTGTGCTCGGGCTTGAAAAATAAATATCGTCGGAAGTTGTAGAAGCAGTTACAAAAGGAGGCAGCGTCGTTGTTGTGGTAGTTGTAAATGGAGTTGGGGTCTCGGTAGAAGGACGATTCGGGGTGACAGCGGAAGTAGAAAATGATATAGATGTTGCAGTTACTACTTCTGTAACTGTTGAAGGTTGTTGGGTAGTGAGCTTAGTTGTTGTTGGGCGGGAAGGAAAGGTTGTTGGCCTTTCGCTCGTAGCGTCTACTTGTATATTTGGGTTTTCACTAGCAGGTGGTGGCATCATCCATTCGGGTCGGTTGTCTGGTTGTTGGACTACCGATGGAACGACGTAGTCCTTCATGCCTATATTTAAAGGAATTATCAATCCATAAATTATTTACTCTGCGAATTTTAGCATATGTATACTAAAAAATGACAACAAACCATTCCAAAGCGTGTCAATTAATATGTCCTTCCGACCACACACTCCTCTAAAGTCGTCCATGTCAATTGCCCAGTTCATTGCCTAAAATATTAATAAATTAGGTCAACTTCAATCAACAAAAGTATCGGTATATAGATTGTTTAAATTTTGTCTCAGCATACCCCAGCGTATCCTTTTTCCTTCACCCAATCCATTTTAATTTTTAAGGAATCTTCATCCTCATAGCCTATCCAATTTTTCCCAGAATACATGTACGGACATTTGCCAACAGATTCATATTCTTTTGTCCAGTTACCAGAACTTTAGTCGTAAACAAATCTTGTAAAAAAGAATAGTATGATAAGGATTTTAGCTCATATTTGTGTGCATAATATTAATGACAATGAAGATTGACCTAAATGACTACCTCATAATAACTCATGAAACCTCTTGCTTGAGTGTATTCACCAGGATCCCCTCCGTTCTCCCATTTTACGATGTAAGCACCAGGTTTGGTATTGCTTTCATCTCCCAAAATATAGGATCTCCCATAGAATGCCATTCCAATTACCTGTAAAATAATTCCAGCTCATAGTTTATTTTTGTCCAAAAAGAATATAAAACTCAGAGTCATTACTAATTTATCTGGTGAGCATCCCATATCCACCCATAATTGAGACCCATCATTAACGTTCAACTTCTCATAGCCATATTGATCAAAGGATCGTTTATAAAGTGGAGTATGCACATCTGCATATCCAACCTAAGTAAAATCAATGATAAACTCGTTAAACTTTGCTAGTATATTCTAAAGGAAACGAATTTTTAAAACTTAGATAAAGAAAGATTATCGAACCCAGTTTCCTCTTAAATCATAAGCCATAACATGTATCGCGTTCAAGTGACTGAAGAGAAAAACAAAGTTTATCAACACCAGAAACAACAAAAGAAAATGAGTACAACAGTGGTGCATCATGATGAGCTCATTACCTGCAAAGTTCGGGAACATGATACCCTTCTTGTAGCCTAAACTTGGCGAGTGGAACAGCCATTGTAATTTCCCAGTCCTTATTCACTCTGTGAAAAGTATAACGAAGCTCTCTCACAAAATCCAAAAAGTTATTTTTGTCGCCGTATGATCCACCTCTGTCGCTTGCCCCAGGGTATTCCCAGTCGAGATCAAATCCATCAAAACCAAGCTTCATATATTCTACAAAAAAACCAAAAAAACACACAAGCCAAATTTTTGAATTATTTTTTATTTCCGTTTCAAAACTTGAGCTGAAAATAATTAGAAAATGTCAAACCCTCTTTTCGAATTTACTTACGGACAACGCTTGATATAAAACTTGCTCGTCTTTGAGGTACCGCTACCATTTGCGAGTATTTTTTGCCACCCTACGTAGGTACAGGTAATTAAATATGTAATTTTATTGAAACTAGGTCATTTATTTCCCCACACAGTTTCCTTTTTTATAATGAAACGTATTTTATCAAATCCAACAAAATAATTACCTCTGCCCATCCTCCTACAGCAAGAGAAACTTTGAGCTTGGGATTCTTCTTTTTTAGTCCAATAAATTTTTCAAAACCCTTCCTCTCCACGTCCAACTATTTTTAATAGCCATGGAATGTTTGAAATGACTTCATATCCAATATTTAATGAGCCAAAATAACTTTTTTCCTTACCTCAGAATCTAAAACCAAAACTTCCCAAGTCACATTTGAAACCCCAATGAACGAGTAAATGACATGAGTGCACTTGTCAATAGGAATGTCATCGATGGTATAATTGCCAATTCCTGGTCTATAAATTGCCCAATTACTGAAATAGCAGACATTCCTAGCAAACTTTCCTCCTTGGCCTGGCACACGTCGGTACGTCCATTGGCTTTCTTGTACTTGCCAGTGTACATCTTGACAATGTCACTATTAAAAGCAATGTTATGCTTGCTTTAAACTCTGACGAATTCATTTTATTGTTTTTTCTACCTGTATAAATATTTGTTTTAAGATCAAATCGATTTTAAAATTTTCAGAGTTGCATTTTTATAACAGGAGCAGTAAAATGAAAAAGCTATCAACAAAGAAAAGGGAAAAGTGCAACTAAAACAGATTTTCATGTTTTTACTGGAGCCAATTCTTAAGATTAAGTATGTAACCAACCTGTATTTATAATATTCACAAAAAATGGTCATTAAGGTTAGATAATATACGTTTTGCAGGTTTCCATCATCTATCTCAATAATATTATACGCAATATTACGCATGATATTTAGCACATTAGTAGGAAGGAAAGGGTTGAAAATGTTAATCAACGTCAACATCATCATCACCATCCTCGTCTTAAAAAGCCATTGCACTCATCTGATAGTAAATTACTTTGCATAGTTTTACTATTTTTTAAGCAAATCTTTTTTATTCTGTTTTCTCACAATTTTTTCGTGTGAGCAAAACTGCAGGAAACTTGCGTTAATACAAAAAGTTGCGTTTTCTCCAGGTTCAATGATCAACAAGGTCATGTATGTGAACTTGTGATTTTTCCTTGCCGAATTCCATCCCTTCCCTTTGTACTATCTCTTCAGCAGAATTTAGGAAGTAGAAACTCAAGGTGGATGGATTTTACATAAACACTTCTTTTGTGTGTTTAACGTAGTGCATAGTAATAATTTATTTTGACGGAGGGGTTGCAGCGAAAATGATGTAATATCCAGTAATTTCTGTTACGCATGTAACGTTTTCCTTCGCACAGAACTGCACCATCTTAAGCAGCTTACCTGATCCTTAGTCTAATCCATGCTTGTACGAGGAGTTCAAAGTAATAACCAGAAAAATGTTTTATATTTCTTACAGGGGTAAATTCTTCCTTATTTACAAATGCGAGGAAAAAAGTGAACATTGCTAAGGAAAAGTTCAAGAGTCTGTTATCGCGCCTGTCTGCATGTCATGCAAAGTGGCATTGTCTAGCTGGATTAGCTGTTTTTATGCTGGATTATAAATGAAAGTAATGAGTTAAATATCGCTGGGTCAGATGAGCTTTCCTCTCTTCACGTTATTCATGCGATCATCATCAACAAACAAATGAATTTTTCGTCAATTTTCATGCAACTATTTTCATTTGGTTGTTACGCCTTCGCTGAAGAAGCATTGCGAAAGATGAGTGGCGTGTTAAACAGCAATGTAAGTGCTTAGGTTTTTACGGGTAACAGATCATAGTAAACAATAACTTTTGCCAAGCAGGTTAAACTTTCATCCACATTACAAACTTCGTAATATTCTTCTTAATGAGTTTTTATATCACGCCAGCTTTGGCAAAGGATTATTTATCAAAAGTAATAATGCGTGATGAGGTTGTTTGCATTGATAAAACCAGAAGAATTCATCATTCTCAGATTGTCTAAAGTCCAGTGGAATTTCTTATGACAAGAACTGTTCAGATGGTTAGAAAAATCGTTATATGAATCTTAAAATGCAAGTTAATTGAAGTGAGTATTGTTTTTGTATTGTCAAATGTTGAAATATTCATTATCATTCTCTTTAGCAGAAAATTATTAATTGCACTTCTCATTTAAAAAGTAATCATTGTCAAAAAGGATGGAAAATTATACCTGGCAAGAGCTAATTCTTGCAAGACTTGATGAACGAATAAATTGAGATTGGTTTTTATGAAACTTACACGTGTTTGTGAGCATGTTTTTAAGTAGTACAAAAATACTATGCAATTTTGAAGTTCACAAAGGCAATAAATATTTCATTCGCAAGGAGCAGGAAGAAAATGATTGCATAAGGAGCATTTCTGTTTAATATGATGATGGTTCTTAAAATAATGCATGTCCCAGTGCATATTTGCTCATCGCCAGTAAATAGAACATTCAATCGAAACATTTTGCATTTTGTACACGTGTGTAAGATTGAACACCACATTAAGATAGTTTACGCAAGGAGCAGAAAGAAAATGATTGCATAAGGAGCATTTCTGTTTAATATGATGATGGTTCTTAAAATAATGCATGTCCCAGTGCATATTTGCTCATCGCCAGTAAATAGAACATTCAATCGAAACAGTTTGCATTTTGTACACGTGTGTAAGATTGAACACCACATTAAGATAGTTTTTTTGTTCAATTTCGCAGTGAAAATTTTGTTTATTCTGCAAGACGTGCTCTACATTTTAAAAGAATTTGTTTATTGCTATCCAAAATGTAGACTTGACATTACATATATAAACGATTGCATACGCTTTATGATTAAAAGTGGAGAAATATTTTAATAACAAATTAAATACTCCTAAATTACTAAACTAAATTGGCACATTCTTAAATTATAAGTTACATAGCATTCACAAAAAACATTTATGAAACTAACTTGAGTCGAATCCTTTTGAATAGAAAGTTACGTTTGTATACTTATATCATGAGAATAAAATAGTTTAAAACGATTAGGTAGACAGTGAAAATCGAGTTGACCGATTTCCTAAATTTGCCCGATTTCTGACACCCTTTACGACACGCATACCAAACATTCCATTGCTTGATTCTAAAATTACTGAAAGTAGGTCTTTTTGGTAAATCTGAATAGCGCAGATTAATCCGTTGCACTTGCTTTTTCAATTTTGTTTTGCGTTGTACAAGTATACATGTATAAACACAACAAGATATTTATTGAATTGGCATCAATGAATTTAAATACCCAATAGACTGATGATAGACATGTTCCGATAAAGTAAAGATCGAATGATGCCACATTCCGAAATTCTTCACAGAGAGTTGGTTATGCTCACTCATGGACACCGGCTGACTGATTGGCATACTACATAGAAAATTATAGGAGACTTGCCAAAATCGTGTATATACATAATATATGACTGAAACTGCATGTAATATAGTTTTGCGGAAAATGATGATAATCTGTTCATCTTGGATCTTAGGACGAGTGGTTTTTAAATGGTGCGAACATACAAGGACTCCAAAGTTTGTAAACTTATTTGCCCACGTTTTACAAATTACAGAGGTGATCATTACACTTTTTGTAAGGAAAGTACACAATGCATTGCCCATCATTATATTGCATACTGAATCCTTGAACTTTTTCTGAAAGAAGGTAACAAAAAAGATTTTCATTGTCAATTTTATTCTATAAAAGTATTTATCAAAAAATTATAAATGTTAATAAAAAGTACTGGCAAATAACCTTTTATTATTTGAAGGAATAAATGTTTTTTCTACTCTCTTATAGATAGCGATGTGATCAGTCTTAATTAGGCCGAATGGTCTAAGAAGTACGAGTTTCCAGCATGATTTTGGAAGTTTGAATATCTCGGTAAGTTCAACATCTGGAATTTCATCGTCATTGTTATTGCCAACATAATACTGAGACGGGGTTTGAATTGGCCCAATGATGAGCACATGAGAGCCTAAAAACGCATTCAAGTAGCTATGTAATTTAGGTACGCTACTAAAGTAGCAAAACATGACCATATCATCAAATTCTCCAAATGGGTTCTCTGCGGCGAAATCCTTTCCAACGAATTGAAGGGGCACAAATTGCGGTGGAGCGTAAGAGCTGTTCCACCATTTGAAATCTACTTCGACTCCAGTAAGTTCAATTCGTTTCACGTAGTCAGATATCGCTCTCCTTATAGTGCTTCAATAAAAATTGGGACAATAACCATTCCAGAAGGCCAGTACCACAACAAATACTGTAAATGTGAGAAACGCCGAGAGCGTATATATCCTGGGCGAGAGTGGCCAAATCCTCTTCTGTTGGTGTAGGCCATGAAAGTAGATGAAGAAGATGAATTTTATTTCTTTCCTCGCAATGAATCACTTGTTGTAATCTTGATATAATTTCGCGGTAATCTGCTGACTGATGCAAACCTATAATCTCCTGTACTATTGGGTCTGTTTTCCCACTCATTTTAAAACTGTTCTGCAACTGCTTTCCCCAATTAAATTATGATCTATAATCAAGTAAACTTTATTGTTCCGTGGTGTGATAACTTTCTGCAGCAATAAATAGCACAAGTAGAGCAGCACAATACACCAACAACACTGTTCATAAAAGAAAACAACAAATACCTATATAATTTATGGTAAACCAACCGGTTATAAAATCTGGATGGTTATTAAATCTAATTGAATCCTTATACGAGTTTTGTGGAAACGCACAAGGCCAAACACAAATTTGTGATGAATTTCACTATTTCAGTTATTTGCTTGCTAACTATACGCTTCTATACTTTGTTCCAAATATCTGGAACGGTTACCGCTTACTTCTCATTGTAAAATAATAATGAAAAATAATGAGGCTTCTTTTAATATCGTTTCCACAATACTACTGAACCCAATTTATGAAGAAAGTTGTATAAATATTTCAGAAATATTTAATTCGTTGTATAAAGGATGCTCTTATGTAACCACTAAATAACTGAGCAGCTTTATGTTGTGTATTAATTCCACCTTGTACAAAATTTACCTTGAAACCACTTTTGCGTGTTTGGCGATTTAGATTCTTTTCTGAAAGCAACGCGTTTTAAATTTACGATTTACAGTAGCTTCTACACTTCCTAGATCATCCACACTACCAATGTACACCGGATTTGAAATCGACTTTTTAGGAGATGCGGATCTTAGCGCATCCCATCATGATCAGCATCATCGTTAGGGTGCTCTCTTGAAGGAAAGCCGTTTCCATAATAGTTTGTGCATATAGTATAATGAATTTTGTGTACAAAGTACTTTAAAGACGCATCATGTATGCCTAACTCGTAATAAATGAACATTCTGAATGACTGCGAAAAAATCACAATTGTTTTTAAAAGCATCTTGGAGTAAATGTAGGAAGAGTTGATGTGGAAATTCTCACAGATATTGTCAGCTTGCTCATCTCAATCTTTCTTTTGCAGTTTTGGCGGAGGTTCAGTTCTCTGTTTATTTCATTATTTTTCTTTAAAAGAAGAATCCCTTGTTTATAATAAAAATAAAACTCATTTACAACAAAACTACTTTCGTTGATAGTCTAGCAATAAAAATACGGTACTGTTACAAAGAAAGTGTAATACTACACCTTAAATGCATTTTGGCTTCTTGAAGCTCTATTAGCGCCATCCTGTCGTCTTATTAAAATTCGAAAATATTCTACACTTTTGCAACGAACTGGGATTTTATTTTGAGACTTTGATTTTCCTTTGGTAATGTAATCGATAAGTTTTGTTGTAAAACACGCAGAACTATAAAAACAATTTAAATTGACTGGAAGAGTCAATGCGTTTGTATATTACACTTCTATTTCATTTTAAATTTTGTAATTCTCAATCTCAACCTTTCACAACATTTATATTTGGGATTGTCAGATTCGTTTTGCTTAATTGACCATGTTGAAATTGCTATTTTGTATTTTATCATGCCTAGAAAATAAAATCTACTCCTTGGATTCATGTTACACTATCAGCGGTATCAACGGTAGTTTTACATAGTTTCGTTTATAGTAGAGGCGATGCCGGATTGCATCATTCATTTATCAACTGTGGACTCCAAAATTTTCAATTAATTACACAGCCTTTGTCAATTTAATGTTTTTTCACTCACGGCTTTCATTTTAGATAAATACAAGAAATTTAATTGCAAGTCAGGTAGGGTCAGGAAATGGTTGTTGCTATCAAGGCCTTTTCTTACATCATGATAACAAAGAATGTGCGGTTAATTTCAATTTTAGTTAATTTACAAAGGTTTTTGAAAGTTAAGAAAGTTACGGTTTCATCTGTTTGCCTTTCATGCTTTTTACTTCCTTGCTAGCATGCCAAAAAATTGCTTTTAAAAACATGTGTGCATTGTTTCCTCTTTTCATTCAATGGATGTAGGAACTGTTCCAAAATTCGTCCAGACAGGAACTTTTTCTTTGATGATTAACCCGACCATGTACTTGGCATCAAAGTCTTTGTGAAAGAATGAAAAAATCCAAATGATCCTTTCAGAAAGCATGAACTTTGTAAATCATGGCACAAAATGCATGCAACCGATAATTAAATTCATATCATGTTTCTAATTATGTTCCAAATAACGGTAAAACATTTGTATAAATATAAATATTATATAATGATCTCTTGTCACAATTTAATTAACTTTTTCATTCTTGGGGTAAAAAGGAACCGGCAGCATTTGTTCTTTTCTTGACCTCCCCTCATTGTATTGTATAATAAGTGTCGTTACCTACCGCTAATAAAACCGAAGGAAATGGTTAACTGTACACGGAAATGCTTTGCAGCATAAACAAATATTTTATACATTTTAAACTCAAGAGCTTTCCAAATCCATTTGCATCGGCTTCATGTAATAATGTGAAGTTATAGACAAATAGGACATGAAGGTAAACAGTCATAAAAAACAAACAGTTCAATCAAATCAGTTTGAAGAAAGAACCGCAGCTTCTTCAAGATAATATTTGCTTTCAAAATAGGAAGATAAAATAAACAAATTTTCAGAGCGCGTACGTCTTTGCAGAATCTAATTTTCTTTCTAAGTAATAATAATGAATTTGTAATGCATCGGGTAATCTTGTTTCCCATTTCCCATAAAATATCCAATTCGTTATAATAAGGGTATAAAGAAAATGGTTATTGCTCCCTACTTCAAGCAGAGAAAGTAGGGAGAAACATCATGAGAGCTAATTTTATTTTTCGCGTAGTACCTGAGGTGAAGTTGTAGATAGTGATAGCGTGTGTTCTGAATTAGACCACTTTTAGGTTGACTTACAACAACCAAGTTTTCTTATTTTCTCTAGGAAATCCAAAATCTGCTGAGATTCTAAGACATTTCATTGGAATGAAGGGCCAATTCTATCTTGTTACTATAGACCTTCTTGAAAAAGTAGAGATGGTGTATCTATATATAATAATATAATCATGCAAGTACATTTTATGGTTATATGTCTGTCGTTTCCTTTTTCTTCATCTTATTCCACTCCACTTTCTTTCCATTAAAGGCTGTCTTTCAAAGTGCTACATGAAATGCAAAGGTGCAATGATGATCATCATATTGGCACAAACCACATGTTCCTTCCCTTCGTATCACTACAGCGTACTACCGTTTTCTTTTCTGTCTATCAAGAAAGAAAACGCTGAAATGAGCAAGAGAAAATCTTGTATGCGTGTGAGCGAAAGGAAATCTGGCCTTTTACTGTTTTGTAAGTTTCAACACATCATTCCATAAAATTGTATAAGGCAGGTTCAGAGAGTGTCCTGCAACCAGCAGAGTAAAAAAGAATAAAAAAACTGACGATAATAGGGCAAATAATATTGCATAGCTTCAATATAATATTAAATGAAATTGTGACGGAGAGAGCCGAGCGTGGGGATGTTCTCGGCAGCTGACTGTGAAAAAAGACTTAGACTTATAGCCCTCAATAAAAGATGTTAACAGACTATGCATATTGTATGAATATTCTTCATATTATTATACGGCAACTAGAGAAAGAGTTGAAAATTTCTTCATTTTTTGAAAATCATTCCGATATATCTCTGGAACAAGAGAATTGATAAACGCACATAACGTGTTTTTGCTACATACTTATAAAATGTATGTGTTCAGGAAAGGGTTTATTTTGCAATTTCTAAAAATTAGTTGAAGTTTCATATGCAAAGTTCTTAAAAATAAATAACCCTATCAAGGAGTGCAGTTCTTTAAAATTTTAACGATACCCTTTGTTTTAGTTTTTATTGTAATGATTTTCCATCGTTCCTTTGTTTTAGTTTATTGTGAAATATACTCACTGAGATTTGCGTGATTTTTTCCCTTTCAAACCTATTCCAATCTTAAATTCTTAAATTGCATTTTCCAAGTTTCAGAAGAACGTACATTTTCAAAGTTAAAAAGTTGCATGCTACAAGCCTGTGTGGGTACTCAATTTATACAAAAATTGGAAATATACCTATGCCAAAGTGACACTAAAATTCAAATGTAAACTTTGCGGTAGTCCAAAGCTGAATGAAGTATAAGTGGCTATTTTTTTAAAACAAAACTTCCTACGTAGTTGCTCAATTAAACACTGAAAATATCTTTGCCTCAGAGAGAAACAAAGTCTCATAAATAAGCGTTTACTTGAAAAGTAATAAAGTATGTAGTGCTACTATTGTTGAAGTACATATTGTAACTGTAGTCTTTCTTTAGGAGTTAGCAAATCAGAATCATTACTAACCAAATCGTGTGCTATAAATACTTTTTAGAGGAAACGTTTTAATAATCAAAAGTATCATGTACCAAACAAACTAGCAAAAAGTAGTATAAAAGACGGAGTTATATATTAGGTATACAAAAATAAATAATACACAAACAGGGATGCATTCTAGTTTTGAAATATGAATCTTACAAAGTAACCTGTCACCTAGTACTTTGCATAAAATATAGACGAGACTTTACCGTTGCAATATTTGCGTATTCTTAATTAGAAGTTATAATATTTTGAAGTCAAAATAGATTCAATGCATTAACAAAGTATTCCAGGCGTCCTTAAAGCTTTTAAGCGTTCCTACAAAAAGATAATAGAAAATTGAAGAAGAATTATATTTAATATACTGAATCAAAATAGAATACATTTACAAATTAAACAAGGGAATAGATTCCCTTCCATTTCAAGCTCTAAATATGCCAGCGATGACTGCAGAAACAGAGGAAATTCAGAGACCATCGCTTTTTCGGTGGTTTCGCTGTCAGTGCCAAAAAATTAGGTTAGTCAATGATAGGCTGTTCATTGTAGCTCCAATGATGGCTATGGTAAGTTTACGTTTTAAACGATTGTTTTGATTCGTTATCAAAAAGCATGAGTTTTATCTTTCATTTGTATTTCTATGTTAAACTAATAAAACTTTGCAGGGGTCTTCACTCTCAGAGCTCGTCGTGGTGTTTGCAATCACCGGATTTACTAACCTTGATATGGTAAACTAGCGTACCAGACTGGAAATAGGTTTTTGTAAAAAAAATCAACAAAACTAATTCTTTTTTATTATTAAATTTAGGTTGCTGTGTCTTCAGTTAGCCTTTGCCTATTATTAGCATTTGCCACACTGTTATTTATAAGATTTGATCGATTAACACTACTGGCTTATCTTGTAAGTAGCGTCCAGAAAAATTCCATTTGATTTTGAAAATGTGGAATGGACTAACGGAAGTGCTCAAAATATGTTATTGTTTTCAGATGCTTTGTGTATCGTTCCTGTCTTCGACGACATTCTTTGGGTAAAAACTGAAAACTAAATACCTTCTACCAATTATTTAATCATGTCGGTATGCATTACATTAGCACTTATACTAATCTAAAACATAATTTATTTTATTTAAGGATGATATCATACGAGAACCAATATTCGAATAGAGAAAGCAACAATTGGATATTCAGCAGCTCAAGCAAATCTCACCATTTAAAAACGAATTCAGAGCCTATAGACAATATGGTTGGGGTTGTAGACACAAGTTCTTTATCAATTAACAACACGAGACATGGAAGGAAACTATTTGATTTGATGAAAGCAGAAACGGAATTACGTTGGATTCATCAAATTCAATCCACAAATGTAAGACCTGATGAAACGATTGGCTTACATTTTTTAAAAGTCATTAATTGCATTAATAAAATATCCTTATTTCTTCTTGTAAAAATTAGAAGTGCTGTGGATTTTGGAACTACTCGGATTGGGTGGATCCAAGTCGCTTGCATGATAGTAATAAAAGCTACGTTTATTTTGCAACCGAGCCGATCAGTCCCCCCAAATGGGTGACATCCTGCTGTGATAGATCTCTGAGTAGGGACAATAACAAATGCCGATCGGATAGTGTCTATGATGATTGGAAAGACGTTGTGCAGTACCTTTTTCCAGACGTGAGACACTTACATTAACGTGCAATNTGGGTGACATCCTGCTGTGATAGATCTCTGAGTAGGGACAATAACAAATGCCGATCGGATAGTGTCTATGATGATTGGAAAGACGTTGTGCAGTACCTTTTTCCAGACGTGAGGCACTTACATTAGCGTGCAATAAGTAAATAAATTTTAATCCTTGCCGTTCAGATGCTGAGCTAGTTGAATATGTATATTTCCAGGGTTGTGGGTCACTTCTTGATGACGGCTTAGACAAAGTCCAACAAGAAATGCTAAAAACGTCCATGGTTCTAGTATTTTGGGATATTCTCATTTTAGTTGATGTCGTAATTTATAACAATATGGAGAAAACTAAGAGGTCAAAATACAGATTGTCAAAGAAATGGTAACATTAGGGATTGTGGGACTGAGGAAGATGACGTGTTTACTTGATAGTAGCTGATTATTTTACTAACTTGGAAAAAACATTCTAAAAAAGTCATATTGCCAATACCGAATACTTAAAAGTCCAATACAAATATAGGTAAAATGTGTGCTGTTTGGCTCTTGTGCAATTACTACATGTTAGATAAGTTAACGATGAAGACAAAAATATCTCTACAGTTTAAAATGCTGTGACATAATACTCAACAGAACCTTATTCTTGGTTGTTTCTATGTATGACTTTCATTAATATTAATCGATTTCTTAATTTATATTTAAAAGCCCTTTTCCAGTATTATTCCAGGTTATGAGACTAATTAAAAACTGAAAATTCAAAAATTTCGAAATCAAATGTTTGTGTTCCTTATTATTAAGAAGATAACGACATGAAAATTGTTTCCGCCGATTAAAATACAAGAACCAAAGTGAATACAAATATTTGTGTTCCTTATTATTAAGAAGATAACGACATGAAAATTGTTTCCGCCGATTAAAATACAAGAACCAAAGTGAATGTTGGTTTTGTGATACTCTAATAATAACTGTATAAATGTTTTCCACCTACTTTATGTCAAATCTAATGATGCAACTTTTAATATTTTTTTATTGTTTTGTTCAACAAAATGTTATATTTACTACCATGTTAATCTTTTATGTGGGTTATTTCAATTTAATTAATTCGGAAATGAAAGAAATGTAGCTGCCAAAAGTCACACATAAATAATGATGGATGCAGAGGATAATGATGATGACCAAAATAAAAGCAGTCTCTTTACAACCCATAAAAATATTGTCTAAAAGAGGAGTTCATTTTTGCAATCACCACCACACGATTGTTATCCATTCGTATTTGTAGAGTTTTGTATTGGAAAACATTTTCATTTAATTTTTAGTTTTACAATATTTCATAGTATAAAATATTTCTTCTCATAAATACTCAAAGTCAACTCATACTCATCGATATTTTACTTTTAAAATACCAAAGGAATGCTAATTGATAATAACAAAATATTTATTTAAAGATTTGCAGATTGTTGTATTGGAAAACATTTTCATTTAATTTTTAGTTTTACAATATTTCATAGTATAAAATATTTCTTCTCATAAATACTCAAAGTCAACTCATACTCATCGATATTTTGCTTTTAAAATACCAAAGGAATGCTAATTGATAATAACAAAATATTTATTTAAAGGAGAAAGTTTAGCAGAGTTCTCCATAACAATTACTAATACCTTAGGTAGTATTACAGTGAAGATTATTTCTGTTATAAATCCAAGATTAGGTGAGTACGAAGGCTTCTACGCCTAAACGTGATTAGTTTCTTTGAATTAATATTCACACAAACTGTTATTAAGTAACGTATTTATATAATATATAAAATAGACAAAATTATCGTATAAAATGAGGAAATTTTACTAAATCTACTTGCTTAACATATCCTTATTTAGCATATACCAGTAGTGCGGGCAAATTGCACTTTTACCAGTTTGATAAAAATGATTCAATTCATTTGTTCTCATCAAAATAACATTTCAGTGATTAAATCCACTTTGATCAATAATGGCAGTTAGTTTGATTATATATAATGGTTAATAATAGTCACAAAAGTAAAACTATTTGGTAGATTTAACAATTAATAGTCTCTGTCTTTGATTCTTCTGTGTTGATATGTCATTCTCATACTTCCATTAGAAATCCAGGAACCCAAACCCAACACTGTCTGGAAGCACACAAGATAAACTTAATCTCAGACTCAGTCGGTCTCAGACTATTTATAATCCTTTCTGTGCATTCTTAAAGGAGCAGACCCATTTTTTGGTGACCACTTGTTGTTTGCCTCGTTTATTTTTTCAACAAATCATCGAACGAATCAAAGATAAATAATACTCTTGAATGTACATATAATTGTTCTTCCAAATTTAATCTGATGGTGATAGGTTTCGACACTTTTCTAATACGCATTCTAGCGCTTTGTCAATATCATCAAATACTGGGACCCCTTCTCTTTCTCCCATGTCTTTGAGATATTTTCTTCCACGATTGTAATCTTTGATGGCCACACTGGAAAGCTAGAAATGCAAATAGGAATATATTTTTTAAATATGACCCAATTACTTATTTAAAATGATTGGGATTTCAATAAAATTCTTTATATAGTTTTACCTTTTCACCATCAATTTTACAGTCATCCTTTAAATCCTCGATACAAAGCACCACTTGATGCCCGAGACCATAATAATACGAAGCCTAATAAATCCAATAGAATTTTTCTTTACTGTTTAATTTAAAATGCAAAATGTATACACTCAGATAAGGAATATACTTTGATTTACCGTTAGCATATTTTCCACTGATCGAGATGTGCTTGGTATATTAAAAAATAAAACTTTGTAATTCTCCACTGTGCTCACGTCAATTGGTACAAATCGTCTGCTTAAGGAATTGACTTCCGGATTGTAATATGTTAATTTGTGCTCTCTGTGAAAAAAACTTTCACTTTAGCAAGTCCTTCGTTATGTAGACTGTTGTATAAATTTAAAATGAAATTAAGTAAACTAAATTGAATGCGTACTCTAGTAAAGGAATAGCCTTTTCTGTTCTCCAGTTATCATCAGGGGTACAGTCACCTCCTAAGTAGACGTCATATACTGCTTGGGTTTGAGAAACATCGTCTGAGTGATTAGTTTTGGTTTTTTCTAATATACTAGATTTGCCACTTGGCACACTTTCCAGCAGTCGGCTAAGAACACTGGAAATGTTTTTAATAAAGTATTCTGTTTTTCCTGAGGGAAGACAAGATTTATTTCTGCTGGAATTTCTGTAACGGTGATGAATAAGTTCAGACATAATACAGCAGAACTGGTCAAAATTAAGTTTTATTCCATTTATGCCGTTGCAAATATGACTGGCTTCTTCTGTAGACTCTCCATCGCCAGATGAAAAAGAACTGTTGGTGCAAGCTGTTGTAAGATCTTTAAGACCATCCAGCGCCTTTTTAACTTCTTCTTGGATTAGTTCCCGATTCGTTAATATCAAATAAGCCTTTTTAACCTGTCATTAATTGTACACAAATTTAATAAAGAATATGTAAAAAAAAGTGAAAAGGTTAAACATTTCAAATGGTTAGAAACTTACATCAGACAGGTGAATCACTCCAGATTTTAAAGTATCTAAGCTATCAAAAGCTTTTTGCAAGTGACTGCAAATCCAATTTTTCCAATTGGAATTCTATAAAAACAGATACATTTTCTTAATTAGAACTCAGTTAGAACTTAATTAGAACTCGCTGGATTTAGAGCTTGTAAATTGAATAATGCCATATCTGAATAACCTGCAAATGAGCCACCTGTACAGACTGGTCTAGCTGTGGTAATGCTGAGATTTGTGGACTAATTTTGTCTCGTAATACCTAAAATTTATTATTTGATTATTAGAAAAATCATGCAAATGCATTTTGTGAAACACCCTAAGTGATGTGTACTCTTTGAAATTACTTTTTCAGTAAATTGTAACGCATTCTCTATATCATTAAAGACAGGGACGCCATGTCTCTCTACGAGATATTGGAGAGTGATTTGGCCAAAAGTTAAATCTTCGTATTCTCTGTAAAAACGCAAAATAGTTTTCCACTAATATTTTTTATTTAGGAAAACAATATTTGATGAAGCTAACTAATTACACACTTACATTTGTGATATAGGTTCATTAGAGATTGGTGAGCCTGGTCCTTTAATTCCCGAAATAACAAGGACCACTTTCCTTTTCTTTGCTACTAGATATGCTACTTCAATCATAACAACAACTGCACGTGTTTGACTGTCAATAACGTAGAACAAAACATCCGCATTTTCCTTTGCATGATGCTCTATCTCTATAAGATCGGGCTTCCAATCCTTGACTTGCTATACAAATATACATAAATAATGTTGATATATTTCAATTACTGTTTAGAAAGTACAATAAAAACTGAAAATCAAAATGATTTGCAACTAGTTCGTACCGGGTTAAAATAAGAAATGCCTTTATCTTTTAATCTAGGAACAGCAATATCTCTTCTCCATGTAGTGGGATTGCAAGAGCCTCCAAGGAATACTTCACAGTCTGGAACTTTATCTGACAACATAGAGTGACAATCACCATTAAAAATCCAAATAGAGTTAAGTCGTTTATAAAGCTGTAAAAATCAAGACAAATTTCAAGATTTATGTCAATCATGCTTACCTACATACTGAGCAGCAAATTCTTCAACCGTGGGAAGTTTTTCATTATGAGGAATTTTTGTGGCTGGAGCTGCAGTGTCAGGAGAGTGGCCTTCTCCTTGCTCTTCGTCGCTGGCGTACTGACGTTTCATGTCTCCGCTTGGAAACGTAAAGTCTTGAAGTTTCAAATATGGCTGTTTGACAGGTTCTGAATTTCCGTTTGTGTTATTATTGTTATTATTAATATGTTGAGGAGTTCCATTGAGATTCGAACATTTTCCAGGATAAAGCAACATATCGTAAACTACAATTCAAACAAATTATTGACAAAATACTATTAATAATCCATAAAATGCATTCATTTGATTTAGAAAAGTAACAAGTCTTTTCGCAAATGCAATAAGCAAAAGCAATATTAAAACATAATGACGGATTCTGTGAAAGATCTCATTGCGCTAAAGTATTTGAAATACCTGCAGAGTTTGAAGAACACAAGTCCATAATTTTGTTGCAAAGAAAAAATTGAGCAAGCGAGCTTAGGTAATAGCTTAGAATAGTTGCTTTAACACTCAGTCAGTTAAAGGGACATCCTGGAAAAGTATGAATTGAAAGCATGCAATAACAGGTTACGAGATTTAGATTAATCCAAACAGTAAAAGTGTAGTAGTAGAGTTTCAAAATGTTCTGAGATTTCTCCTTTTTTATTAAAGTACATTAAGTGTTTAGTAAAATCTATTTGTTCTAGCTTTATCATTTAAAAACAACAGGTTAAATTGAATATAAATACATTTTGCATTTCTCGGAGGAAAAAACTAGTTGAATTTTTTCAAAGTAAAATCTGACCATGAAATTCTTTAAGCTATAGTAAAAACATTTAGCCATTTCTATTGTATAATAATCTTGCACGTATATGTGTGTGCAATTCCAAATTATTCTCTACGTATATGTTATTTAGACCAATTTTCAATAATAGCGAAAAAGCACATATAGTAAAATATTATATAAGTTTCGTTTAAAATTGGGAATCGATGTGAATCCATTTTGCTGCAACTCAAGTTATACGATTAGTCCATTCTATATTGTTTGCATATTATTATGCATCCCATTCACAGCACTTTTTCATCCAACATTTTTACACCTACTCATCTAGGGATGTACGCCAATTACATATAAACGCTTAAAAATGTCCCCAGTACTTTTGTCGATCAAAAAATACAAGAGTTTAAAAGAAAGGGAATGCTTACGAATATAGCGAGTGCGATGCCAGTCAAAAAATGGCAAACATTTCTTGGCTACATTATTAAAGGTCTACGCAACATCACAAGATTTTGGAACTTTATCGAAAGCAGGACTTTTAGTTTGACAAGTATCATTCAAATCCGACAAGGTGTTTAACACAACAAAAAAGAAATAGAAGCCGTTTTTGAAATATTTGAATAATTGAACAAGAAGGGCTTTTTTTATAAACTTGCTCGGTTGAAACAATTTTTTTGTGATCCCTTTCCAATTTAGATTACTTCAGACCTCATGTTCATTCATAGTGACATAACATAAATCCATTTAGTACAGCAACGCATAATCAGTGCAAGCCCGCTCACGTCAATCCTGTGTAGGACTATATAATCTTTTTGTTGCATAGATTAAGCCTGCAAGCAGACGGATTTGACTTGCCTTGAACGATAAACCTATCGGTAGAGAGAATCTATGTATTATTGTAATTCCGCCAAGTTGAACTTTTAAGTAAAAGAGCAAGCAAAACCCATTTTGGTCTATGAGTCATTCACCAGAAATGCTTATTAGAATCTATGACCTGAATTTAAAAGCCCCGAATTTTCAAAAATGATCGCCTAATTTTTTAAAACTGTTAATTTTGAAACATTAAAACTAGATTATTGAATAAATTATAAAATGGATGAAATTAAACAACAATACGATATGAATGAATCAAACAATTTTTACTCAAATGTTGAAAACCCTTCCTTTTTTTACCATTTTTTTGCCTAAATGCCTAAATTTTGTTGTATTTATGTTGTTGCAGTTTTGTTGAAGAAGTAAGACTTTCTAACTAATGCAATGTCACAAAAGCAAATAGGCCAGGGAAATGAAATGTTTTGCAGATGTACAAAATGTATCTTAAAAAGCTAGTCCAGACGTTTCAATGCTTTTTTGGTTGATTGAAAATGTATTAATTTGCTCTTGGCTCGCGAGAAAAATTATATGTTTGCATTATATGAATCGGTTTCACTAAATCTTTTAAATTCAACACAGTATTAAAATTTTTAATGTTTTCCTCTTCAAACGGGTTTATCTCATCCTCAAACAAACGTAAGCATACACATGCACATTGAGAAAGGGAGAAATCTCATTTTAAGTTTAAAAAAGTAAAACAGATTTAGGAAAAAGCAGAGTGATATACCTTAAAAGTTTACGTTTTGTTGAGTATTTTCCGTGTCACAATACAAAGCTAATCCACTTGCTTTTCCAATAAAATTATGAAAAGGTGAAGTGAAGAAAGATATAATATATCACCGGTAAAAATAGCTACTCTTTAGCTTTGTGTTTGTTTACACAATATTGGAGGCCATTCACTCATTCACTTTTGATCTGGATGGATGCTTTGTTCCTCTTCATACTGGCACTGCGTCCACATAGGTATACTTTATTCGCGGTTCAAAGCAAAGACAACACATCAAACTCCACGTGTTTATTAATGAAAAATATTTTCATTCAAACTTAAAATATATGCAACAAGCGAAATTGTTCGATTTGTCAAATCATCCAACTCGATACTTTTACTTGGCTATTTAGTATAAAATTGCACTTCTTAAAAAGCAAAGTATAAATACTTTTGCGAAATTTCTATTCATTGACTAAAACTGTGAGATGTATAAACAGAATATATTGTTAATTATTTATGTAAAAACAATATCAATAGAGATTCTTATAATTTTAACTAACACTTGTTTTAACACTTCACATAATATCTAATTGAATTATACAATACACTATTATTTGCGATAGAAAGCTTGTCTAGTAGAACCAACCGTTTAAATCTTGTCTATATTTATAGAATCACGTAATATGTATTTTGGATGAAAGAATATTGTTATTAGCGTGTGAGAGTGTTTTCGACCGGAGCTCCTAAATACAACTGCTCAACTTACATTATCTGTTCAGCTCATTTTTTCATGGACATCGTCATCATCATAGTTAAATATTGCTGTACCATCTCACTCATTCCCTATTCTGTAACTCTCTCTGTGTGTAACCAACAATCCTTCCGTTCTCCGAGAATCTTCTCTTCTTGAGTGCTATTAGGCATTTAAGTAATATTAGATGTGAATCATTTTGCTCTGCGCTGCTGCAACAAAAACATCAACTAATACATTTACC
>JAANSO010000441.1:0-33162 GCA_036507315.1 Lepidocyrtus fimetarius
AAAGTACTTCAAATGTAGGTATTATAATTTTAAAAAATACGTGAGTCTGCTTACCTTTGGGAAGCGGTAGAAAAGCATCTTCATTAAAGATCTGTGACAATGATCACGATAACAATAATAATAATGGGCTGAAGATGTGATGATACGATTCGAAATTCTGTGATTGGCAGAGCAGACGTTAAAAATCGCAAAAATTACTGTAAAGTTTGCTGAGTGAAAGCAACCATTTAGTTCACTGATTGAACTCAGCGTGCCGTCAGTATTGTTATGAAACACGTAAAAACAGTTTACCACTGGCGTACAACAGATTAAACTTAATCTATCTACTGCCTACATAGAAACACGGTAAAACTATATACCTATTCCTTAAGAATATTTAGGTTTTCCCAGTGGTCTTGTTATAATTGATAAATACATGTATATAATTATATCTTTCTAGTAATAAATATCAAACAAGGAGTGTGCATTAAAATTGTTACAATACTACACAAGGTTAAGTAGTATTCAGAATAAAATCGGCCAACAGTTAGCCCACTGCACTACAATAAGAAGATAATTTATTTTACCATCCTAACACTACAATGCATATTTTTTGGAAAGTTAATAATATCCTATTACTACTTAATTAGAATGGGCAAGTACAAAGAAATTATTTAAACCGTATCTTGTATAAATTGGATGAAAAGAATTGGAGAAAGTCATTTGTTTTTTGTCATATCTGACCAAACTGAGATTTCATGGGATAAACAAATACATTAATGATGTTAATAGCGTCATCAAATAGCTTGCCAAATTCACTAAAGCACTATTGAAGCTACTTTCTGGGACATAGTCCCCCCACTGGTTTGTAATTATGAAGATTTCAAATCTGACAACTCATCATTTTCTTTCTTGACGTATTTTTCCAAGATATCATGCAGAACAAGGAGATAGTAATTGTTTCCAACAATATTCTGAAACCCTTGTTCGACTTGTATCTACTCCTTTCACTAAAAAAATTACACAAACGCAATTTATTTTACAGCAGATATCTCACAGTAGGAAAACATATGAATACTAACAATAATTCAACCCCTGTTTTCTACGAAGATTTAATTCAGAATGTGATACGTTACTTTGGTATATAATTGCAGCACATTTGCTTGTACAACTGACAGCTTATTCAGTTGAAATTGATATGCAGCACAAATTTAAGGATTTTTGTGTGAAATTAACATGATTTAATGAAAACAAGAAGCGACAAGTTTCCTTGATGAATTAGGAAATGGGAAAATGTGGCTGCGAAATATGCAAGTTTTACTGTTGCTTCCTTCTCTTTTCCCCACGTTTTTACGTTCTTCCTTTGCTAGTGCGTCGATTCAGTGAGACTAGCTTCAGCACGGTAGAAGAGACAAACGTAGACTAACGGTTGTTGAGCATGGATCCCACCAAGTAGATTCAATTTTTGTGGTATAATCGCAGTAGGCTTTGAGCAAACTGATTTTATGCTAACTCACTTTTCTCCACTTTCTCCTTTTCATTTTCTAACGGCAGCATTTCTTTACAACCAGCTCTTCCCTTTTTACTTACAAAATCCGTCTATCTGTCTTTATTCACAAATTATCTTGTACCACTTCTACAGTTTTTCTAGTGGAACAAGAAAAAGAAGAAACTTTCCAAGTTTTGGTGAAAGTTGAACTTTAGAAATAGGAAAACACCAGGACTGCTGTTTGGATAGCTGTTTCAATTTAGAAGGAATATAGCGATAAACCTAATTACCAAGTTATTGTGTTGAAACAATGAGCTGACAGCTTATCAATAGTTTCCTATCAATGATAAAATGTGTGCTTCAACAAACAACAAAATGGTGCATAATTGCATGCACTGCGTATGGTGCAAAGTAAGATGATCTATACACTCGACGAAGTGACTTCCTTAGACATTCTTATAAAAAGTTTTATTTCCCTTTTCGTAATTAGATTTGACTTTCATACAAGTTTAAATGTCCCTATGAATAGGAACGTCAAAAGTGTTTTTAGAAATTGATTGTTTTGTTTACCCTAAATTGTACGTGCGAGTATTGTAGTACCAACGCTCGATATGCAGTAGCTAAATAATCAATTAATTACCCTTATAAGATTGATTTACTTTCAAATATATTCTACCATCGACAACAGTAAAGTACAATTCTTGATGACCTGGTAGAAGATTTAAATCAATATGAATTAGTTGAACCAATTTACAAAATCCGTGAAAAATATTTATTTGATCTCAATATCCCCCAAAAAAGTTTCGCATGTAATTTATCTGTAAAATATTTCAAAAGATTTTCGTCGTTCGAATTTTATTTTCTAAACTAAATTAGAACTTTCTTCAATTTTGTATAACTCTAGCTCTAATATTGCTCTCAAATTTACTGTTTAAGGCATTAAAAATCTAATAAATAAAAATTTCGAAAATAGTAATGTCGATGTATTTTTGTTTGTCGAAAAATTGAAAAATTGATCTTATCTTGAAAATCTTTATTCTGGCATTATTTATTTGGATTCAACCTATAAGTAGCTTCCTACTTTAAGATTTAAAGTTCTAAATAGGTTCTGTTACGTATACTCAAAATTTCAATTCATGATATTTAATCTAGTATGCATGCATATGAACTTTTTATAGTAGCTCGTATTCAAATCGCTGTGATGGATTTTTTTCAATTCCATTTATTGTTCGCAATGCCTTTGTAATCTTCAAAGAATGACTTTATTGAAATAATTTTTGTAACATTATATCGTTAGAGATAATGGTATAATTCTATTTGTATTTTTATCTTCTCAGACGGCTTTTCTAAATCTTTTGGGAACATGGAAGAGAAATTTGAAAGTTTAATATTTCAGTTATAATAATATGTAGTAGTCCATTTTCTGTAGCACTGCAAATAAATGATTTTTTGTGTATTCGTATAAAGAATTCTGCAGGATCAGCTAAAAATAAAAGTGTTCTCCTTCGATTGCTCGTTTTTTAATTAACCCTGTTTGACTGTTCTCATTTAATTTGATTTCATTGTTAATGTCATAATACCATCATTGTAGTAATTACTTTATATATTTATTAATTTTTAAATTCTACACAGATTTCAAAAGCACTTGCCATATTACGACGATTGAGAAGAGCTGTTTCAAACTGGATAAGCCAAGGATATTGCCAGTTTAGCATTGGAAATATTATACAAGATGCTGAGCTAGTCTTTATTGTTAGGGTTGCCAAGCATTTATGTAAAATTGAATACATTGTCATTTTGCTTCCACAAGACTTACTTTGACTAATACCAACTGTGCATGAATCAGCGTACATTATGAAAAGAGATAAGCTCATGATAAGTAAGGGGGAGTGCGAAAAAAAGTTGTTTAGAGTTAGGAAAATGGAAGGGGTAAGCAGCTTTTGCACTTAAAGCAGCATTCAAGCACTTTATCATCCAAGGGTCGTAGAATAAAGTATGTCCTCTCCGTCTTTTCCCTTATTTTCCCCTCACGATATCAAGCGGTCTTTTTCTTTCCTCCATATCAAACGATTATGTAATCATTTTGCTGGCCTAGATGTTGTCGAAAAGTTTAATACTTTACCTTACACTTCTATCAATCCTAAAATATTGCAATATCAGCCATTTATCAAGTGCACATACACTTGAGCCCCCTAGGAATGTCATCTTGTTCTTTTATATATATGCGGATAATAATCAGCACTAAGAACTGTATACTCCTACGTATTTATCTTTTTATACCTATCCTTTTATACTTTGCATAATTTTTTTTATCATAGACTTCACATGCAATCTTTGGAATGAAACGGGATGACGACATTGAGTGCGTTATGACGACTTAAGACAAGGGTGCCTGAACTCAGCTAAAATACTGACATAATTATTCTGCATATTATGCAACGTCCGACGCCCACCTACTATTCTTGGTGGTGGTGAGTAATATTTGCATTTCCTACGGTTGACCGATAATAACAGGAAAAAGTACTACTTGGATTCCAAAGGAATTGCAAACGCTTTCTTTTTATCATTCATCAAAAATAGCATTATCAACATCACCATGTTGTCTATGAGTGTCTATGACGAAGTCAATGAGCTCTGCTACTCCCCATTCTGTAAAATTGGTATAGTGAATGAAAAACTGGTCTATATGACGTTGGTTTACTTGCTCATTCACTTTTATGTAGACATCAAGATTTTCTATACGGTTGCGTTGAATTGTAAATAGCAAAAAAAGGAAACAAAAGTTTGGGCAATGTAGAATGCTCAACGGCATGCTCTTAACGATTCCCTGTCATTCAAGACGAGGCAACAAGCACTTGAGTTGGTGAATGAGGGAGCATAAAATCTTTCTATTTCTTCTTATCAGGCTAACCTTTTGCTTTTCATTGTGTTATCAGCAATGAGCAATCCACTTGAAATTCGACAGAAGAATTCTAGCTGAAAAGAATACATAACTTTCAATACAAACTAGCCTTGTCATGATAACTATTTCCAAAAGTTATAGAAATTCAATAAGTTTGATAGTATCTTGATAGTATCTAGAGTAGGTACGTTATAAATACTTGTTTATAAATACATGCCTGTGTAGTAAATTGTAAATGTGCATGGCAATCAATAATAAGTTGTACAAAGCTCATAAAATTGATGATGTATGTATAGCTCGATAGTTTGAAAAAAATGACATAACGGATGACGTTAGAGTTGACACAGTTGACGACAATCATATGGTGTATCGAACAAAGCACTTTATTACTTATCAGCAAAGGATATCTCTCAAAACAACGCTATAATCGTTTCCTAACGGTGGGCAAGTCTTGCCAATTACTTTGCCCCGGACCGGGGTCTTAAATTGTCCAATAATATAGACTTTTGCTGTTGGTCAAAAAGAAAAGGATATAACCTGAATCAACTGACATTGACCAACTGATCCAAGTCATGTTTATGATATTTCCGTTTGGTCCAAATAACATTGAACGGATATTGATATTTTACTTAAAAATGCCCAAAAAGGCATAACTCAAGCATTCAGTAACCACGTAATGAAAAAGTTATTAACTGGTGGCGTCACATGTTGAATTGTGTACAAGCCAAAGACTTCAAACTGTAAATTTTTGTTGCATAACATTGAAATGAAATGAAACCAATTAGAACAAATCAATAGGAATTCATTAAGCATCTCATTTCAAAAATGACATGATATAACATTTCAGCATAGTTTAAATTATTGAATGATTGAGATCGACCCAGATGGGTGGTGATCACAAATTCCTATAAAATCTGTTCAAAATTGCGAGCAGGGATCAAATGCATGCACTCGGCGTGGTGCAGTATTTTTATTGATTTACTAATCAGTTTTTCTTTGCCAATCTAATTGATAATATACTGCAGGTATTAAATGTAGTGACGCACCATAGTATATAAATGAATTAATCGTTGTTTTTTTGTGAACAATGTTACATTTTGTCAATGTTACCTTTGAACTTCCCTTTACCTAAGTATTTCTAATTATTAGCAATAATTTTTTACAACCCCAAGAACAAATCAACTACTGGTTCCATCATATTCGTTAAGTGATGAAATATTCAGAAAACTAGTAAAAGCAGCTTGTACTATTCTTTGTCGATTTTTATTTTATATTTCTGGAAGAAACAATTAAACGCTTAAGTGGAAAAAACAGTTGTTTAGAGCTAAAATTTTTGAATAAGTAATATATTAATTAAGTTACACTATAAGCATAACGTTTGCCAGTAGTAGCATGTTTATTACACATAAATCACAATGGTTTTTTTATTGATACATTTTAAGAAAGTAACATATGATCAAGGTAATTATTTTCCAGAAATCTGTTTTATTTAAAATACTACAATTAGCATTGTAATAATTCAATTAGGATTATTGCTTGAATAAAATAATGTACAATTTCAGTCGTCGATTGATCACAGATTGCTTATGGACATTACAGTAAGTAAAGACTTAACTGCTTCGTTTCAAAATGATTGTTTTTGCATAATTAATAGAAACAAACGATACCAATGATTATTTGTAAGTAAACATTATGTTGAAATTCATCATATATACTCTAAAGGTTTTAAAAGTTTATACTAATCATTGAGTTTAAAATCTTTAATTTTAGGCTTAAACCAATTTGGTCGTACAAATTCCCACTTTTCTTTGGCTTAAATTCTGCAGAATCAGCACCGAAGTTATACACCATGAGTCACTCCCTTAGTTATAATGATGTTGCCATAGACTGATGTATCCCTGCAAAAAAAACATTTTGTTATTATTTACTTGTAACATTAGAAATACCAAAAGATTCATTAATGTCATATAAAATAAAAAAGCTACCCAGTCATAACAATCACGTATGCTTGAGAAGCTTGCTTGTAAAACTCGAACCTGAAAATTAAATAAATATACAGAAACACAAAAATTAAAATAACTTTATTCGATGTTTTATGAAAAATGGGTAAATATTAAAGATAAAACTTTTACCGTTCCACAAGTTGAACAGACGGCTCAGTATCTATATTTTTACGGGACTTTTTAAGGGACTGTGAATATATTGGCCAATTAGGAGGTTGAATTTGCTTTTCTCTGTCCTCGATCGTCAGTTTCATAAGGAACCCCTAATATATAGCCAAATAAATTAGTACAATCAGTAAAGTAAGTGTTTCTTTAAAGCTTGCAATTATAGTAACATTTAAAGGATTTAACAATATTTAACGTTGTGTACCAGTGTGGGAATGTATGTATCCAATTCAATTAGCTGTAAAACAGCATCCAAAAGATTTGGAATAGACTTAATCCCATCCTCGCGGATGACTTTCACATTGTTCTTTGCCCCAATGGATTGTCCCGGGAAATGAGCATCAGCCAACACTGCAAAATCAAAACCAAATAAACCGTTATATAGGAAGGAATTTTAAATATTTAAATTTCATGTTTACTTTCGGTCAGCTTTCGATTAGTTTGAGTCTACACCTCTCGAACGAATCTTTTTTAAATTGTACATTATCTTTGAAAATTGTCAATAAGCGAGCAGAGTTAAAGGACAAAATTGGAAATAGTTTTGCTTTTGCACACACGACCATTCTTATCTACTTGGGTTTGTATACACGAAATAGGTGGGGTCATCAATCACACACATAACCACTTTACAAAGGGCTTCACGAAGAATAGGGAACATTGTTATTATCCAAAAAACATCAAATCTGTCACAGGTAAATATACAACAAAATTTTCTATATTTGTGTAACATTATGTGCGAAAGAATAGAGATTACATTCCGTTCTTAACTTCAATTTCCTTTTGAATCTTAAGCGGTGTCATTATACAATGTACAATGCGCATACTCGACATCTCGATAAAAAATTGAGAAAGGAAAGCGGTAGAGAAGAAAATTAAAAAGGTTAAATTTTTTAAATGCATTGTAAAAACTCAGCGGGAGTTCCGTAGGATTTGGTTCTCTTTCGCATGCGTGCTGTGTTTTAATGTTCTGAAGAAAAGGAATCCTAGCTCACTTCATATTCCCAGTTTCAAAATAGAGTAAACAGCCGATATGTCCATCGTAAACTTCACATGTTTAATGTTCATTTGACACTTTAAGGTAACCATAAAAATTGTGTGTTCTTTGAGATTTTTGCTATTTAAAACATGGCAACATCATATTTTACTCCATTTCCACCATTTTGTAAATATTTTAACGTTATTCGCGTTTGTCTCTAAAATCCGAAACAAAGATCAGTTCTCTGCCTGTGTAAATGATCGTGTTACTATTATTATTATTATAACTAGCTCATTAACAATCTATGGATAGTTTTAGAAAAACAAAGAATAAATTTGTGGGGCAATATGGAACATCAAAAAATTAGACCCTTATTGCTTTCCTATTATACACAAATTAAAATTCGAAAACCGTTTAAAAATATTTGTTATAAAAGTTATTTCATTATTTATTAGATAATACTATCGAATCGGCGACGATTTTTATTGAAAAGTTCACCCTTTTAATATTTTAGACAATTACACAATTTTAAACAGCGCAGATTTCAGATACCGTTAGCGCAAATCCTTCCTTTTTGTTGCAGTTTGTTTGTCGTGTCCAAAGAAACTGTACATTTTTATCAAAAACAAAACTGTATTCCGTTATAGAATTTCTCAATCACCTCTATCCCTATTGTGATGTAGTAAAACAATTATTGAACTGTACCCCGCTCGTAAAAAACTTTGTAAGCAAGCTTTATCGTCAAACTGCTATCCTATTTGGACTTAATAGTACGTTTTGAATTTTAAAAAGTAAGTAAAATCATAACACAAAACTATTGATTGGACAAACCCTTTAAATAAAAAGGGTACACACAATAGATATTTTAAGATTACATAATCGATTTACAACGATTATAAACTGATATTTCAAATCCTGCAGCAAAATATATGGACACTTTTGTGTTTGTAATTGAATCCTAAACTTTTATATTGCCAATTATATTTCATTTTTTAGAAATCCCTATTTTTCAAGGGACATAAGCTTTCACGCATTATTACATATTATCCATAAAAGCAAAACTATGTTGGTAGTTGTAAGGAGTCAAGAGAAAAAGTCCGGTGTCAGTAGCCTCCCAAGATCTAACTAAATACAAACTCGCTATCCATCTAGGGATTTTTTGAGTTTCTAAAATAGAAGACATCTTTTCCATGCGAAAATTATTTGCGATATTACTTTTTTAGGGTTGGATGTGCATAGTATATATATTGCACGCCACATATACCATACCTTTTGTAATTATATAAAGTTTTAATTCATGTTAATACGGCTGCGCATTGGACACCTTTAATGATTTATAGCCAGTGTTGCAATGATAATAATAATTGTAGTTTGTAAAACGCTGACATTATTACAACACTTGTGAAGATATCAGCAGGTATCGTTCGGCAACTGGAGAGACTAATGATGATGAGTTGACTCTTTGATCTTACAAATAAACCCTTCCCTTCTTTTTTCATCTAAACTATTTAACTACCTACCGTTTGGAACTACATACCTCCCACATACATGACGGATCATCAAATACAGCAAAAAAAGCCGCTTTAGTTATGACAACGAAACCCTTTCTTACTAGAAAGAAAAGGAACAAACAAAAAATTGTTTTTGAAGCAAAACGGTTATATGTATTCGATCTATATTTTTATTGATTACAAACGTGTTCGAAAAGGGTCGCACAAGTGCATGTAATCTATGTCATACTCAAGCTCCCTCCATTACAATTGTTCAATATGATTACACCTTGATACATCATTACAAAGTTGAACAACTGATCATTTACAACTGCAATAAAAAAGGAGAGGGTAAATATTAAAACATCTCAACAAACTTACATACTACACGCTTTAAACAGGGAATAAAAAGGGACAAATTTATTACGGATTATTAGGATTATTAAAGAAACTTGATTTTTTAAAAGGAAATGCTGTATATTTACTGTTGTTCATTTCACGATGCGTATTTTGCAAATGACATAACTGTTCGCTTTCTTTCTGTTAAAAACAAAAGATTTATAGCACAAACAGCTGCATGAGTTACATTCAGTTAAAAATTTCCTGTTTGAGGACAACGGGTGAAAAAGACCTGAGGACGTTTTGAGCCCTGAAAATCTAACGGTTGTTACGCTTGTTTTTGGGACCTTGTCAACATTATATAAAACAATTTTTTTTATAAAAATCAGAAATCTTTTCTCCCCGCATCGGTAAAATGGATCAATTGTGCATTATATATTATTGGGTGTATTACAATTACAACTTACCCCGTTATGATGAGTGAATTGGGGGTTTAATACACCTGGTTTCAGTTTTTATAATACAACTTGCAAAAGTTTGACAAGAGATGTTCCATGTCCAAAATCAAGTTCAAAGAGGAATAAAAATTAACTTGTTCATCATTCCCCACGTTATTCTGTTAAAGTTAAACATCCCTGCGGCAATTAATTTTACAAACATTGAGTTCATGTTTGTATGAGATAATGGGTAATTTTAATATTAAAATTTGAATAGATATTTACAGCATGCAAGGCACCAATAACTTATTCTTTTAAATCATTATAGAATGGATTAATTATTACACAATATTATAATCCAAGATCATTGGTGAAGTTGCAACTGATATTCAGAATTCGTTTTTTTGAATAACTTTGTGAATTGCTTTTACTTGCCTTAAATACAACATTAAGAATAAATTCTTTATTTAAAAACGTCATTGAATTTTCTCGTAAAACACAAGAAGCGAGTATACAAAAATATTAGCTTCCCAGTTGCAGCATCGCTGATTGAATGTACTGCCGATAATTCATGCATGCAGAGCACATGACAACATTCAGTTTGAAAATCAACTTCTTCCTCCCTTGTTCAGCTATTCTTTACAAAACGCTGAATTTCCCGGAAAAATGATGGTGCAGTTTGAATGGGAGAGCAGCAGCGCACACCAATTTCGAATCATTGCTGCAAGCAGCCTTTAATGTTACATTCCTGTTTATTATTTCTTATTTTTATTACCACCATTACAAAAAACATCAGCATGATTATTATTAATTTCATCCAAAGATCATTCGTTCCCTAAAACATTTACAAACCATTAAAATGAACTTGGCAATAATTACTTTCCTGATTAATTTTACTATTTTGTCGTTCTCTTTGGCCTATAGCAAACAACCAATTCAGAATCATTTTAAAATACGAAACAAACCCTTACAATAATTAAAAAATGTACACTTGATCACTATTTTATATGCATATCTGAGGATACCAAAAAATACATTTTTTTAAGTTTTAAAAAACCCGTCTCACAATGCCCCAATATCGTAGCGAAAACAAAAGAGTGACAAGTAAGGCAATAGTCTGTATCAACGCGAATACTGCAGTTTGATTGTTATTATTTACTTTTGAAAAGGGATCCGGGAGCATTCAGATCCGTCATTGCCCGCTAAATTAATAATAGAAATCAAACAATTACGGACATGCTTACTTTACGGAAGTAAGTTTAAATTGAATTTACTTCACAGCAGATAATAATTATCTAATTAACTTTTTCTTTATGCTTTGGTTTGAAAAAATGGGAATTTACTTCGTTCAAACGAAATGTACACACAACGGGGAAATGGGTCGGTGTTTGTAGTGAAAATATGCGGCCTCATCAAAACAGGGAAACAATTTGTGGGGATTATTTATTGTTACAAACATTAAATCCTTTTAACCATTTACTCAATTGTGGTACTTTGTTACCTAATGTAAAACTGCAGTAACAAGTCTGTTGACTTGAAGTGTATTGAAAGATGATGTGAAGAGAGGGCTTTTTGTGGAAGGAAGAAAAAGGAGAATCTTCACGTCAGAAACAGAAGAAGAGGGATGAATGGGATGTCAGACAAATTTCCTAGAATAGCTGTTAGGAACCGTCTCCACCTTTTCTTATGGAGGTGTAATTTTGATATCAATATGTGTAATCAGCCAGTTAGTACTGTCCGCACCCATACGAATATAGGTACCCAACTTGAATTACGAAAAAAGCAAATCTTTTCATCATACTCATCATTACATATCTAAAAATATTTCGTATGCTTAGAAAGTAACTTTCTCAATATCCTCAACCTGGGCGCGTGTGATTTCTCTATCCAGCAGGTATCCACCACTTTGAATGCTACCGATCAGCAAACATGACGGATCATTAGCAGATGTATTTTTTAGCAAGAGGAAGGAAGCGCATAACGGAGCAACGATTGCAATAAAGGTAACCTTTTAATCATTTTTAAAATAAAAAAATACCTATATAGCCTTTCATTTTTTCCTGGTAGTATTTCTACAATTTAGCTTTCATTGAAATGCTGATGACAGTATGACAGACATACTAGATTACGATTACCCGACCCATTTATTTGTTTTCTTTATTTATTGCCTTGCAGCACTTGAATTATGCAATTTTACAGACTAAATTCATTTTTTTAAATTTGTCAGTCCAATGAATTCGCATGACTGATTTTATTTTATTATTTAATTTAGCTTTCTTCAGTTTCCAATTCTTTCTTTAGTAAAAAAATATTTTTGCGAAATCAATCTCCTTACATGGAATGGATACTTTAATGGTTATATAACAGATAAAACGGCTAATTAAGCCCGATGGCAACTGACAATTAATTGAATTTAATTAATTTTTACAATATATTATTGCACACAGCAATATTTCGTTTACATATAGTTAAACCTACTCATCTTCATTGTGATAAAAAAAGAGTTTCAATTATGCAGAATGTACAGTAATAATGCTCTGAAAGGATAGTAAACTTGATTTACAATCATCATCGCCATCTTGACCATCACCCCTTGATATGCACAGATTTTTTACTGTTTTCAGTTTTCACATCCCTTCAAATACTTTTTATCACCATGTTTGTAGCAACAAAAACCACATCTTGCTCATTTTAATGTTTATTGGTCGCAAGAAAGGAGAAGTAAGGCGGAGATCTAACTCAGGCATCCATACCTTTCTTCTTTAATTCACAAAAAAATTCACCTGTTTGCTCGATCTGATTTGAAGCCACATCCACCTTGATAGCCACCAGTACCATCATCCCCACCATCTAAAAAACTGTACGTCGTACGAAAACAAGCAACTAGATTTACAAAAAATCAGAAACTGTAATATTATTGTTGCATTTCGTGTTCATTGTCTGATCAAATAAAAAAATAATCGTTATTTAGCTGTTTAAAGGTATGCAATGCATGAGATTTTGATTATCTACTATAGTTTATATATTTTACATAAAATACCCGATGGTAACAAATGGGATAAAACCATAAGGGGTTGCGATGCGCTGCATTTTAAAAACCACCTTGTATTACATAATGAAAAGTGATTTCCAATACTGTCATATTATTTCACCATTCACACTAGATTCTTGCTTATACATAGGCGCATTATATGTAAATAATTAAATGCAACTAGATAAGACAATAATGTGTCTCACACAGCTGCTAAAGAAAATGACAGGACAGGCTGTACTCGCCAAAACCGGAAAACACTCAAAGTTCCAAGAAAGATGACGGGTGTATTTTTCATCATCGTCCACCTTCCCACTGTTCGGGATAGCCCCGCGGCCTTCATAAAAGAGATATTAGGCCAAACAAATGATAGCTATAAGTGAGTCTTATACAGATAATAAACTGTTCACCAAATTTTCTTGTTTCAAAATAATAATAGCAATAGAATAAATTACGACCATGCTGACAATATCACGTTTGCCAGTTATTTATACTCTTTTGTTGTTGCATCACAAATTATAAAAAGAGCAAAAACAACGGTAAGTACTGTACTTAAAGTACATAATATGTTCAGTGTCAGTAAAAATATATTCCAAATTACTGTTATTTTGTTAAACAAATTTAAAGATTGTTTACAAATAATTCATTTATTTCAAATCATTTTAAGCGCTTCTATGCAAGTTTATAAGTATTTCATGCAATTATTCTAAATCAATTCTTCCTTTACAAATGACAGACACTATGAGGTCAAATGCCATCAGAACAAATTTTTGTGACTATACAATAATAGTATCTAATATTGCTTAATAAGTAAGCAACATGTTCATATCAGTAGGCCATAAGTAGTAGCACAAAATAATTTCTTGTTGCCGTTAAGACCGAATCATATTTTTACTTTACGAACGAAACCGAATCTAAATATAAACTTTTTTTACAAATTGCAACGCGTGCATCAAATAAATTCATCTTTATTTAAGTTCGGCAAACATTATTCGCTAGATTTTAAGCTACGTACGACTAAAACTGATCGCAGATTAATTTACTGTATGATAGAACTTTCAACGGACAACGAAGTATATGAGCATAAGGATTGCTAAAAAATTTAAACCAAAGGTAGGTTAACTAAACCCCCAAAAAATAAAAAAGGAAAACTGAAAAATAATAATTTATTAAAATAAACATAACTTTCAAATTTTTAAAACAGTGGAAAAACCGCATCGTTAAAATTATTTGTACCCTAACAAGGAGAGCTCATAACAAGGTAAGTAATTAATTTTTAAATATCTGTAACTTGGTTTTTGAATTCGACTTAAACTGCACAAAATTGGTTAACATGAGCTAACTTGTAAGTTACAAAACATGGCAGCACAACCATTAAAAATGCAAGTTCTAAACCTATTTTTTAAACTACCTACATTTATCATTCATTAAAAACTTTGGAATTGGAGATTGCTTAAAAATGGATAAAATCCCAATCTAAATCAAACAACTATTGCACTAGTAAAACGTTCCGGTATAGTTCAAATGTGACATCATGATCAATAGCGTCTAATATATGAAGAGTGTGACGTAAACAAACGTGTTACTAGTTTATTTACGGCAGTTGAAATAGTTAGTCATTTCTCATTCGATGTAGTGCAAACTACCAACTTTCATCTATCAACCTACATTTTGTTAGATTGTTCATGATCATCCCATAATAACCCATATTCGCTTGAATAGCCAAACTCTTTAAACCCATTCGCAAACAAAAATGTATTACATTCTACTTTAATTATTAATATCAGATTAAATTAGGGGAGATACATGCTTCAATATACGGATGAATAGCTTATCAATGATTATCTTTTGTTTAAATGAGTGTTTATATCAGCAACAATAGTAATTACTAGAAATGTAAAAAAATGAATATCAGAAGTAGGAACGACTCGAACATACTAAAACAGGATGAGACGCTAGGCCGTCCCATGATTAGTCCCCTTTTCATCTACAATTAATCGTACTCTTACTAAATCATTGAACATTAAAAACAACTTGTGTGGCCTCTTATTTGTATGAATACTTTTGAAATAGTAGACTCATGAGAGATTTATTCAATTTAAGTAGCGAGAGTGGGACAAGACTTAAAAAGCCAAGTTAAAGAACTTAAGCGGATTGACTTTGCTAATACAAGTTTCTGCAACGTGTGTCCATTGACAATCTAATTAATTACTAAAGGAAGCGGAATTAGGGAAAAGAGTGACACATTTCCTGCTGTACTGACAAAGCTAATGTACCTACCTCTTTAAAAGAGAAGTAGAACCCGTTTGCTAAACTATGGTCGTCATATGCCTATAAGCCGGAAGAGTAAATTTTCTAATAGAAGATTTTGATATGTATTATATTTCACCAACAGTATTTACACATCTCAAGTTATTCTAAAAAACAGTATTAGTATTGTTGTTTTATACATTTAAAAGAAGCAATCCAATAAATTGATGCAATTGAATATTCAACTGATTAACAGTTAATATGAACACCTTGTTTAAGAATCAATTTGAACATGATTAGAATAAAACTAATGTTATATGACTGGAACACATCACGAAGTGCATTCAAGCCTCAGCACATAGCTATATATAGTAATCTTAATCTTACAGTATATTTATTACATCAATATCCCCTCTGCAGCTTGGTTTTTTAAATTATTCAATGGAACTGCAAACTGCATCTAATTCATTGTATGAAAAAGAACAAAACAAATGGAACAAAAAAGGATGTGATTGAGGAAGTGTACTTAAAATTTAATTTAATTAACAAGTGTTAATATTGCATTTGCATAAGAAACGGACTTGTTTAACCAATTTGCTAAAATCATTATCATTTTTACGAAAGGAGAAGCATGATGGGTATTAATATTGTATGCAATTATAAATATAGCTTGTTATAACCTTTATTTATAAAATATAACAAGAATTGGCATGCATTGTTTACAATGTGAGTGCAAATTGTTTGAACAAATTTAAAACAATCTCAAGTTCAAGTAACAAGTTTTGCTAAAAATAGCAATATACATATTGATGGTATAGGTACATATTATCAACATGCGCTATTAGAATTTCCCTTTATCTAATATGAAAATGTATCTGTTAGCATGACGTAACGTAAGGGATAACCCACAACTATACTCCTCCAGGACCTGATATGGCACAGGCGTAGCTGATTGTTAAACTGACAATAGCGATAAAGAAGATTGACAATGTAATAGATGCGCTCATCATCGTTTTGTTGCACGCTCGCTTGTACTAGCCATTGGGTAGGTAGGTGATATTTTTATTACTGGTCACATTACTCAAAAGTAACAGTCGAAAAAGTAACAGCGTGGTCGTAAGTTCAAATTCATTTAAACCCCGAGAACAAATGTCCTGATGTAAACTAGAATTGCATCATACCAGTAGCTACTTAGAAAAATATTATTGTGTAGGTTAAAGCCTTTTCAAACACTTTCTGAAAAGTTAAAGGTAAATATGTATCCATTTCCATCGGTCTTGCATCATCACATGTCAGTTTTATTGTTAGTAGAATTTACTTTAGAACGCATGAGTTTTCCAGTCACAAAACTTTCCCCGACACTTTTATCTCATCAGTAGAGTAAAATTCCCATCTAAAGACCCGGACTAACTGATTTACGAAAGATAATACTGCGTAATAGCTCGCAAAGATGACTTGATGCTTTTCTTGTGTACAAAATTAACAATGCACAGGTGAAAAACGTAAGTAAACTATGATGCATTTCCAATGCTATCATCATTATGTCACGTCATGCCATGGTCCAACTTCCGGTTAAAAGGAACTCGTAAGAAAAAATCAAGATACAAAATAACAACAGAAGATTGAATGATTGACATCATCGGCATTAGTATCATTACTTCCATTAAACAATTCCGTAATATCCTCATGGCAATAATAAATATGACGGATGCAGTTCTGTTTGGACTGACAATTTAAGCATTTTGTATACAAAAAATGTTATGAACGTAATGTAATGTCCGTGTACTGCACATTTAAAGAGCCTAAATGAAATCATGGGCATTATTGTGTAATGGTCATTATCTCATTCATCAAGTCATAACGCCAACGAATAGCATACATTTATTATATTATAGACAACACCAAAACATACGACCAGACGTAAAACCGCACACCTATTTTCTAATTGATGACAATGACACCAGAATAAGTAATCTGCAACTACAATTAGTCTGTATATGCAAACTGAAAGATGAAAGAGTACCTTCAGCTCTTTCCTATATGCAGTTTACTAAATAAAATTAAAGTTAGCAATAGCAATCTATATGTAGGTAATTTTGTTGTACTTATTAAATTTAGATCGGTAAACAGTTGCCGCCACAAGTAAATATGTAGTAATCAATTATCGTTTCTAAAGTAACACTTGATTACTAAATAAATTATAAAGCATTAAACAAAATATAGAATAATATGATGTCATTATGCATTTATCTATTTAAGCTCATCATTAATGTAACGAAAAGTCAAACAGAGTAGTATGGCCATAAGTGGTAACTCAATATTTAATCCATGATTTACGTAATCTTAACAGAAACAAACAATGGAAATAAAAAAGGTACAAATAGTTCAGAGAACTATCACTAATTTGCCTTTACTTATCTTGAATTAATTTTCTGTAGAAAATCCCAACCTTCTTTTAGTGGTGCTTTCTTTTCAGACATAACAGTACAATATTTACTTAGCAAAAATGCTCCTGGCCTACGTGCACACACCTTCGACACATAACTGATGATTTAAGATTTGCACAAACATAAACTACCGTCACCATACCGTCACGCTTTTAAATACGAACCAATAATTGCTTCTAATTGGGGCATATATTTATCGATGATTATAGAAAATAGAAGGATGGAGCAGTACCAGTACTACAGTAATCTAAATCTTTAAAAAATCTTTTGTGGCAATTATAATTCTTTTCATCTTTCCTCTACATCACATCACTAAACATGTGCATAAATCTTACAAATATTCACAAACTAATTATGACCGTGACCTAAACTATTACGTAGGCACAAGATAAGCTACTTATTTAATATTTTCAATTTCAAAAAGAGATAATAGTTATATTAGGTAAGAATAATTCGCTTCCGGACGAAGGCAAGAATTTAAGAAAAAGCACTGATAAATGATAATAGTATTGCACCCATATGAGTTTTATAGGAAAGTTAAATTCACTCACCTATCATATCTCCATGGCCCATCTCAGCCAGTGTTTTAAGCAATTCTGGTGAAATTATTGTTGGAATTCCTTTAAGTCCCATTTTGTTTTTTAAATCCAAAGTATCTTTGAAATTTCACAGTTGGATTAAGCTCCTTGCAAAAAATAGTAAGATTTTGCGTGTGCAGTAGTAGTCTTCCACTCCAGTCTTCACGATTCCAGTAAGACAAGTAGTAACAACTATTACAATGGCAATTGAATGTCAAGTATCTTCAATGATATTTTCATATCAGTTTTAATTGCCAGGCTGGACACTCCTGTCTACATTAATACAATCACAAATATCAGCAACATTCATCATTACATAACATAATATATAAAGAGCAAAAACAGCTGATCTGCTTCAACAGCCCACAAGTTCATTATAATATAAGGACGATAAACCCATTTATTTATGATCTGACAAGTAAACTTGCCGCTTTAAATAGCCAAAATAATAAGAAAACAAAGACAAAGAAACTGAATATGAGAATAATTAAATAAAAATGTGTTGTTAACCTTTATTTACCTATATAGAAAAGAATTCTCGTCTCGCCATCCACTCTCAGCCCTCTCTCAAGCAAGTAAATTTAAAAAACGAACCCTACTTAAATTCTCTGGAAAAATATTAACTGGACGATGATGATGATTAATTCTTGAAAGTAATTATTAACAGTAACTATTTAAAGTGGTATCACACCATCACCACCACCACCACCACCTGTTCTTTGCACTGGCTGCTGCAAAACAATCTTCTCTCAATGTAAATCCCACACCTGATTATTGTGAAAGTGCACATGGAAAATAAAAACAAGTCTTGTTTTCTAATATAAAAAGCGAGATGAACAGGAAAGGGGGATATTATGTAACTTGTCAGTAAAAAAGATCTTTTTGAAAAGGATCTCTTCTGAAAAAACTACTTGATAGAAGGGACAAGAATGAAGAAGCTGGAACAACTCTGGCGCCAAAACCGCTTAAAGCCATAGTAGGAAGGGAGGGTATAGGTGGATGCAAGAGCACATTGCTCTCCTCCACTCTTACTCCATAATACTCCATTCCATTATATCACCGCCAGCCATTTCCCTTTCATTTCTTCCATTGCGTAATTTAACTGAACGTTACCTTAGTTCATGAAAATTGCACTTTTGCAATTTCTCTTGGAGAATAAATTTTGAAAGGATTTTTCATGTTAGAACAAAATCTGCTTGAATAAAAAGATATGTGATAAGCACAAACATAATATTGCATTTTTGGATAATTGCATACAAGGCTAGAAATAAACTGTTTAAACATTTCTTGAATTCTCCAGAGGAATGAATTTTTTTCATCAGAGAAAATATTTGCGAATTGATTATGCATTTTCTTATGATGTTATAAACACTGCTGAAGCAAGATGCATGAGCAAAATTTTAAAGAAATACTTTTAATTGTGTAATATTTTTTTGACTGCTGAAGTTTCAGTTTCATGGCGCCGGGACTGCTACAATCTTATACATTTAGCAGGAAATTGTACCTATTGTCGGTTGATATAGATCTTTTCAACGCTTTCATAAAGGTTTTTTTATAATAGCGTATTTTATTTGCACGGTTTGCATACATTTGCCAAAAATGGCTTAAAGCTCGGTAAAAAACTGACCGTTGACTAATCGTAAGAAAGATATCAAGTGTTTTAAACATTAGTTTATTTAAAGCCATGTCCTTCATCTTCATCAACCATCCCAGTTATAATTTGTATGCAATTTTACTTTAATAACTATTATAAGTCGTATTATTGCACAAAAGTATTGTGCACGCGCAGGTTGAAACGCAGCTGGATATCGATTACTTTCCTAAATTCGAGCTAAACCACTAAAAGCGCTGTGCGTGTCCTGACAAAAACTGCGTTTGTTTAATTAGTTTATTATAAAAAATTCTATGTATACATATTTTATCAGTATTTGATAAATACTAGGAAAATGTTATTTATTATTACCCTAATTAAAAGGTGCATTTGTTATGAGCAGGTCCACTCCCACACTTTATTTTTTGCACTATTTTCATAGGTTCTATGAAATAATCAGAATTTAGGTGGAGGAGTAAGTCAGCAGAACCGCCCGTCTGGTACAAAGCGTGTGTAGCTAGCTACCTAATTGCTTTAATAACTATAGTGGTCGTTGTTACCTGATGATCTTGTTTGGCTACATTTTCCGTTTTTCCGTAACACCTTTTTTGCAAGTCATACAGGTTGATGATAAATGGAGCAGTTCCCCGTATCTTTATGGTTCTAACAGCGTCCCGAATCTGCTTTATTGAATAGGTAATGCAATAAAGGAAGTTTAGTATGATACATGAGAAGAGGCAAAATGTTCATAATTCTTTATATACTGATGTTTGCTAATGCCTTAAGAAAGGTAAAGGGCAAGTCCAAACGGTGATTGTACTTACATTTTTGAATGAACTCGGACTGGATGCAGTTTCGTTGAAATCATGAATGTAATTTGTATGCTGTTTTACTGACAGCTAATGAAATATTTCCAGTCTTTTCGCGGTAGTCGTAGTCCCTTTATTTTCATTCTAGCTGACTTATTATACTTGGTTAAATCAATGAATTTTAATCTTCTCGTTTCAGTATATTTTTGGCTTCAATTACAATGGAGATTATTTAACACTGAAAAGCATACTCCTACCTAAAACTACCTGACCTATCTACCAATAATGCACAGGATGAAATCCCAATAGGTAGAATTAGAAGTACATATAACGATGAAGCTCTTTGTGTGACTGATACTTACCTAAAATGATGCGTATATTATGCATTTTATATAGTACGTTCTTACACATTGTCACGCATGTCATAATCATGGTGAGTGCGTGCTTTGGAAACCACGTTGCCATACTTTACTGTTAAGAAACGCAAATCTGCAATAGTAGCCATCTCCCACTTTAAGGTGCGTGGTTCAATGTCATAAGAACTGGCTGAACAAACTGGAAATCTTTAGCTGTAAAAAACTACAAATTCATTGCAGTTCCTATTATGTGTTAATTTTATATTGTGTACCTTGCCATTTACAAACATCTTACATTTTGTTTTTGTAAACTATTGTTGTTGATCATGATGGTAGTTGGGAAATCGAATGAGCAAGTTTATTTACACCATTCCCAAGAAATGTTATCTCATATGAGGCAAATGCCAATTTTCTTATGAAACTAGTCTAGTATTTTAAATAGGTTGAGAATAGAAATGGCAGGCAGTCAGTTGTGGGGCCCGGCCGGTGCCGGTGGTGCGTGTTGCTGACTCATATTTATTCAGAAACTTTCACATTGATAGGTTAATAATAAGGAATGAGACGTTTTTATGCGAATAACCACTGCATTGCACTAACTTCCTTATAATCCGGCAGATACCAACAGACTAAAAACACATTTTCTCTTTACATATATAGAACAGGGCGTAGAAGAATTAAATATTACCCAGAATTGGTACTGCTTACTAGATATTGTTGATATTTGAGCACTAACGTTCCATCAAAAGCTTGCTCCGCTCCGGTCAGTTCGTTTGCAATTTGCAAATGTAGTCGAAGGAAACAGTAGGCCTCTGGATCCAAATGCAAAATATTTTGGGACAGGATTAGGATTCAATGTTGAAACAAACCTCATCAAATACGCACCTGAACAATCGAATCGCAAAGAAACAGAATCACAAACAAACAGTATTAAAGCCAAACAACAAATTGCAACACAGAATGATTTTTCAAATAAGCTTATTTTTTCAAATATGGGCTTAAAACAGCTTTAGAGCTAAAAAATTATGAAATGTTGGCTTTTCACTTTGAATAATAAGATTGTGGTCACTGGAAGTCATTTGTATGCAAATGTCAATTAAGCAAAGCTATCAAAGAAACTAGAAAGTATGGCAGATTCAAATACTTCAACGCCGAAACTTCATTTATTTTTTCTTAAATTACATACAGTGTTGATAACTATTGTCAGCAGGATCAAAATGTCGAACAAATGAAAAGAATCACGGATCTGCCACGGGTTGATCTTCCTTCTGACTAATCCTTGAAATTAAGTCCTGTTTTAAATAAAACAGAGAAAATACTGATAGTCTTCTCGAGCTCGATATTGCAGCATGCGTAGATTGCAATTATATTCCATACATATACTTTTACAATTTATATACCTGTGCATTTGTGCAACCATCAAACGTTCGGGACATTAAACTTGTCGTTATTTAACAGCGTATCTTGCGTAATACATACGTACAAAACAGTTTTACTGTATCACAAAAAGGTTCATCTGCGTTTTTCTTTGCATTCGCTACGCCAGCCCTTGTGTGTTATGCAATATTATAATTCTTTTAGATAAGTAACTGACGTAATTTTTAATGCAAATTACGAAAGGTGATACCATCCCTTCTTTAGCTGGAAGATCCCTTCGTTGAGTAATTGGATGGCGGCTGCTCCATGGTTTACCTTTGCGTTGACAACGCTCTTAAAACGAGTCCTCGGCTCGGGACGGGATTAAACCTGAACTTGATTATGTAATCCTATTGGTAAGGCTCTCTGAGCTTCAAAGTTAGCCACTAATTTTAAACTGAAAATTCTTTTAATATTATTATTTTGCTTTTTCACTTGACATCTGCACTTGCAGTCAGCATTGGTATATTCCACATACGGTTGCATTCACTTGGAACAATCTGTTTGCCAACATTAGTTATCCTGAGCTCCTCTATTCATAATTATCAATTGTGCAACTTTAATTTTTAGATAGATTTTTAAAGATTAATAGAATCGTGATAGTTAGAAGTTGTTTGTTACTAGTTTTACCTGGCATTAAAAGTTTTAATATTTTTTTGGAAGAAAGTTGTTTCGAGCATTTCATGCTTGTTTATAATGCTTGTAAGCATGGAAACATTTATAAAATGCTGCAATTCAGCTCCTTGAGAAAGCGGATCAGTATGGATGTTAAAGGTATGCACTTGTATCTTATTATTTTAAAAATGCACATTTGGTTGATAATTTTTTGATTTAGCCATAGAAAATGTGTATTAGTGCAATGAAAATGGGCTAATCTATTTTTTTCATAAAAAGGTCGTTTGTTAACTGAATTTAAGGGACATAGTCCAGTCTATTTCTGAGTCATACCTGCATGCCTACGTGTGTTTAGACATGTATTGAGGGTAAAGGTTAATTTTAATGCTGTCTTGCTCAGGTGAATTTTTAGCACTTTCCATGGGAAAGTGAGCAGAGGAATGTGTACTTTCTATTTGACTTTTTTCCGCGTCTCCATCATGAGGAATTTTTATGAATGGGTTTTTGAGCCTTTTTTTGCAGCCGAGAAAATTCTTGCTATTGGTTGGGTGCCTGCCATAATAGTACTTCCTTGCAATCATCGTTGTAAATGTTGGATGGTATTTATGATATTTGTCTCATTAAATAACTTGTCATAACAAGTATGCAAATATTAACAAACAAGTTTGTATCGGTTGTGACTTAAAATAGAAAAAAATGTATAATCGAACCCTTTTTTTACTTAAACGAAAGTTTTTCTGTGTTGGGTGGTATTCCCTGAAACAGGGTAATGAAGGATGTGTGTCGTTTTATTATCATAACTCAAAGTGTCGTTGAAAAGGGTTTCCTTTCAACTATAAATGATTTGCCCAGTTTTAAGGGTAGTGCAAACGTTCTCAGCTTTCTTAATTATTATTATATGTACATATTTAAAAAAAGGAAGCTATCAAATAGAGCAAAGGAATAATAAAGAAAGGGGTTCGATTTTAAAAGAAAAGGTTTCCCATTTTTCATGCCGTAACAAAAATGTCAAATCAATATTTTAAGCGATTTCATAAAAAATCGACTGTTGTTCACCAGATTTTTTTGTTTAGTCACTGAGAAGGAGGTTTTTTGATGATTATTGAATTGAACGATGCATTTAGACCATTGAATGAGCTTTGAGGGTAATTTTCAAGTCAAGTGCGGCTAGATATACATACTTCAAAAGAAAGCCCAGGCTTTGTGAATTCCCTTGGTCAATGTTCAGTCTTTTGTTATATTCATTCATGGAATGAGTGATTGAGAAGAAAAACTGTAGCAAAAAGTTGAAGTGCATGTAAAAGTAGTAATTACCATTGTGTTTCTTTATCTTTCTTGTTGATTTTAAAACTTGTTGAGGATGAAGAAAAAAGAAGAAGGTATTTTATGCCTTTTCTTTTTCATCTTTCCAAGGGGCCACTTCGCACCTTTTTATCCTTTTTACCTTTTTTCTCTTATTGCCGTGTACATTAAAAAGAATGGAAAAATCCTTGCCTAAGACTTGAACAAGGGTAAACTAATAATAAGAACTGTTGATCATTATTATTGTAATTGTAAATTAAACTCACAGTAGTGGCTCAAACTACAAAAACTATGTTAATGAAATATATTTTATGTTGTTTTTTGTGAATGGTCAGCCACACTAAAATTACACCTTGACCATGACATGACGTTGTTGATTCTAAGTAAAACCGAAGTTTAGGCTCCTGCTTGCTTTTGATTTCAATCAAAAAATGACGAATTGGAATGTCTACAGACTGACTTGTGGAATTCAAAAAATGCACTTGATTGTATAATTTACATTTTTGTAACTTTTTTCTGAAAAGGGTCGATCCACTAAATATCAACGGGCAAATATTTTAGCTAAAGTTAAGGGGTCAGGGGTTTATATATAGACCTACGCTAAATTTAAAGCAGCACATAAGTCAAACTTTGTTGAAATAAGCAAAACGTAAGGAAAACTTTTTGTTAGTCGAATTGGTTATTCGGGGAATGTTTTGCTTTCACTTATTCCAAATAAACGAGCTAACCCATCATGTACGACATACGTGGCTCAATTGCATTCATAAATGGTCGCGTGTATTTTTAACAATACATGCCTACTCATGCATTCACTTTTAGAACTGGAGACAAGTTTCAAGTGTTAATAAAATTCATTTGTATTGATATTAAGCATATCTCTTGTAAATATTTTGTTTCTTCTTGAGGCAGCGTTTCTTTAAAGTTTTGTTAAACGTTGATCCACTAAACACCTACCCTTCCAGGTAAAATCTGTCGATATGTAAACGTCTTTAGAAGCATCATTTTGCGTGGTTTTAGTACGTACTTAAAAGAGAATAAAACAATGAGATGAGTTGAGCATTTGAAAGTGTTAAGTCTATTATGATTTATTTTTTCTGAACCATACGGCGTAATAGTACATGCTCTTCTGCATTTATCACTTTCTTTTTCATGCCAGCCTTGACAATTTTGCGATTTCCTGTGATATTAATCACATTTAATTTGTCCACAATAATGATCTTTTTACATTTTATGTGTGGGTGTGGTTTGAAATCTGGAACTGGTGGATTTTGATGACTTTGTAAACACAAGACATTATAAGATTATTTGAAGGAGGCTAATTCTATGTCAATTAGCCATTTAATTTTGAGAATTCTATTTTCTCATTGCTACCTTCCCTGGACTTTTAAAAAGTACATTAAATACCATATGTGTATATTTTACATCTCTTCCATGCTTATGTTTTTTATCTCTTCCTGCGTTAATATCGTCATCAATCTAATTTGAAGAGGTTGTTTCCCTTATTTCCTTTTCATGTGACCGTTAAGTGCAATACCGGTCGGCACAAATAAATTATTGTGAGAAAATCTAAAACGTAAATCCTAAATTTTGGGCTATACACAGATCCATTCATTTAATGTGGTACCACTTCTACCAAATCAGTAGATCCAATTGTTGGTTTGCCCGTTTTACCACACTACCTGGATGGACATGTACCAGTATTTAGTAGAAACAATATTACAAAAACGGCAATGTCAATATACCTAGCTTGCTTTTCTGTATTACTCTTGTGCTGATGTGAGTGAATGAAGGCTAATAATATACGATCAGGATGATGTCAGTTAAAAGATATGATCAGTATTTGCAGGTAGAGATTAGATCAGGTTCTTAACTATCGTACAGAGAAATGTATACTGGCCGTATAATTAGGAGTTAATTTCAACAGTTTGAATAACTATTCAAGGGATGGAATACCAGTTGAGGCATCATTATTCCCAAAAACTATCTGAAAGTTTGCAAAAATTAAATTTTAGTCTTAAATTGTTTCGTGTTTATTATTGCAGTCAAGATTAAAATATAAATATACGAACGCATCCAAAGTTTAGATAATGATCATAATACAGTTTTGCAATTAATGAATTAGCAAATTCTGGTACAGAATCATTGATACACAATATTTGCGGCTAATGTGAACCCTTTTTTGTTTGAAAGAAAACAATTGTATTTGTATGTCATTATAAATGAGAGTTATGATGATCAGAAATATTAATTTATACAAAAAAGTGGTCCCACTTTTACGATCTCAACCTCTCACGTCAGAGACTGGTTATATTCAAGCTTTCTTTAACGGAACTAGGGTTTGTCTTTGGACGAGGATAATGATGATCACGCTCCCGGACAAAGCAAAACTTATACAATAAAATTTGCTATATTAAAAATTAAGGATAAATACATTAAGATAATTTTTTATGCGCCTCATCTTTTCTCTGGCTTTATCACCAGCAGCAATTTGTAAAATTTTCTTAATCTCCAAATCCTTTTCACTTTGCCCCCGGTGGAAACCAGTAATTTTTACAGGAAAATAATCATGTAATTGTTTATTGTTAGGCGCAGCTTTATTGAATTTCTGCTACTATGTGTAGTTTAGATATTAGTACGATGCAGCAACAAAAATATAAAAATTGAACAACTCAAATCCGGTATGGATTGACACAACTCTCCTGATTTCTCTAATAATGGAATGAATGGATGTAAATAAGGTTGATGATATTCATACTTATAATATCCTAGTTCCTCGTTCATAACTCGTACAATTTCATATTAAAATACGTAATAATTCCATGAAATTCTCTGCTGTTTACTTATTATGACCTTATAAAATCCGAAGTTTAACTGAAATAAGCAGGTGGGCATCCGCTTAATCAGAGCAACCTGCAACCAATCCAAAAATGTCAAATTTTTATCTCACTGAGGTAAAGAATGCGTTATGATGTAGTTGTTTCAATGTAGTTGAAAAGTGTTATCTCTGATATCACACTAAATACAGTGGAATTTATTACTTCGAATTTGTCAGTTCACGGTAAGCAGAATGATTTTGATTTTACAAATATACAATTGACATACAAATCGAAAATAACTAATTTCTTAAATATCCTAATTTAAAGCAAACCAATTGGTTATTTTAAAAGCGCTAATTAAAGCAAGGTGTCAATGTGTTTCCAGAGAATCACGTTTCATGTCTTTTGCAAATTTGAATCTAATATCTATTCCTTTAAACGTGTTGAAAAGTCCAGTAAAATTATTATACATGCCTTCGTACAAAAATATAAATTTAGTAATTTCAACGTATGAGAGCTATATTGGTCCACTACGACAGCAAGCCATTGTACCCAAATTTTCTTTGAAAAATTGTGTGACTAATAAAGTTTCAGAATTAGCTAATGATCTGGAAGGCGTAGGGGGTCTCTTCACGCGGATATCTACATGGCGTGGACCCAGAGTTACATAATTCATCATGAATACTACCATTATAAATATGATCCACTTCATCGCAAAAAAAACAGCCAAATTTAACTAGGCGCTTGTGTGTATGTACTAGTCATCATCATAATAAGCAGCGTCACAGCTCTCAGGAAGAAGGCTGAAGTAAATATGACAAGCGACAACAGGCGCCACACGACCAAGTTGAGCTGTCTCGACCTATTCACACAATTCATCAATCCTAGCAAGCATGGTGGCGGCCGGCTTTACTAATAAATTTATCCTTATTATTATATGCATATCAAATTTCGCCGGCTATATTTTTTACTAGGTCAAATCGTGTTATACTAGAAGTAAAATGCCCATGTCTTGTTCCATGAGAAGAAAAAGTTATGTATGTGTGGGTGACAGTGGAGTCTAACTAAACAAAAGTAACGTCTAATCTGACTGAACCGGACCAATTTAGTAAATGAGTGTGATAGGCAAATCAAATTTGCCTATTTACAAGCAGAAACGGCAGCAGCTGAAACATCAAAATTGCAATAGACAAAAGCACAATGGCAAATGTGAGGGAGGAAAGAAAGGTCATGGTTCTTGCGAAATGTCTCCTTGAGTGGTACAGACAAACGTGATGATTCATACGCATTGCTGCTGTGCATCCAATAAACAATAAACTGCATAGTAAAATCCCCTATCATCATCGAGCCAAGTTGTAATACTCATCATATTTATCAGAGTATAAGCCGCATATAAAATATAAGATTTTTGGTTTATGTAAGTGTATTAAATATAGGTACTGGTGATGATGATGTATACATGAGCGAGCTGTATGATTAATATTTGTTTACATAGTCACGCATTTTCCTCTGTATAAGTATTTGCCAATGTTTATCATGAAACATCAACGGCGGAGGCAATGGATAAAGTTGTTTTTGCATAGTTCTCTAAACACTGGATTTGAGTGTGAGAGTAATCGAATCTTACTCGACAACCTGTGCCTTGAATCCAAAATATGCAAAAACACTTTCCCGGCATTTATTAATTTGACAGTTCAGCTAACAGTTAAGCGACTAATATTGCTATAAATAGATATAACAAAATGGTTAAAACTTTATAATATTGTGATGTATGCTATGCTTTTAAATCTATCCACCAAAGAAAATTTTAAAAAATATAATACCCATTTTCTATTCACAAACTATGAAAAGAAAAACTTTCAGCCTGCCTGGTTCAAAAAACGGCACATTACACAGTGTATTTTTTGTATTTTTTTACCACGAGGCTTTTTAACCTGGAACGTGGCTTGTTTCGAATGCAACTTTTTAACATTGAAGCATGTCCCTACCAAGCAAGTCCCACAAATCATATTGTATAGAAAATCATTTGAACGTGAGTTTAGCTATGCAATTTGCTCATGCTAAGAGATTCCTATAGAGTGGCTTATTAGCCAGCTTTAATATGCTAACATAAGTTTTTAGTTTCGGCAAAGCTCATTCATTTTATCGCTTATATAATGCTCACTCACGCAATTCTCAGGTAATAATAAAAGCTAGGCTTTCTGACTTTCAATGGAGAAGACGGTATTCGTCATCACTCTTCTTCTACATTTGTTTAGATTTCCAGGTAATCATACTCACGTACTGCTCAATTCCTATTACTTGTTAGCTCATTATCTACATTATCGGGGCTATTTCAGTCCTTTGGTTTTACTATATTCTTTATCTGATCTTACTTTGCAGAAAACTCGATTTTGCAAAATAATGCATCAAACTAATACCATGACCCTATTACTATAATAGTTGATTCCATCGGTAAATGCATATTGCGTGCAGCACAGCGGTATATTGATTTTTATGTTAATTTCCTCGTATCCTTGCGAATTTGGTTGATGCACCTTTCACTGAATCTGTAAAATTATAAAAGTTTACCATAAGAAATGAATCATGTTTAGGCATTTTTGCGCATACAAAACCAGTGTTATTTTTCCATTCACTTATACTTTGTAAAAAATGGAAATTAATTATGATACTTTTAATAGTTAAATGCACATTTTGCAGCTATTATAGAAATCTAATTGGGTGGTATATTTCTAGTAATCGTAATTTGCAAATGTTGTAAAGTAAAAGAAGTTGGTTGTTAATATGAGGTTGTTTACAACAATTTGAATATATTTGGTGAGCTTCCCGATCTATATTGAGTGCCATTTTTCGCATCCGGCTCCTTGTTGACCAGTCGCTCTTTTTATTCCGTTTTTGTTAAAAAGGCATGCATGCCGCCAACTAGCCTTATATGTGTCCGTCTTCGTGTAGACATATTGATTAGTATTGAGTTGGCATTCATCTTCATATCATTCATTTTATTATCTTATCTTATTATTTGGATTGCTCATGAAAATGAAAATAGTGAAACATAATCTTGGCTGCATTTGGCCTAACGTTGTTATTATTGTGCATTTTAATAACTTGGTATCAAAGAAAAATGTTAAAGGTTGAATGAATCATTATACATATTAGAGTTTGCTGTATTTTATTTGCGAATATGTACAGATTACAAAAACGACTAACGTAAGATTGTTGATATATGTCGAAGGTTCCTTCCTAGCATGGCTTTTTTGTCGTCTCTTGTCTGCCGTCATGACTCGTGCGTTTCCACGTACACATGGTGCTATTGCTATTGTTAGGGGAAAACCCATATTGTTAATTTTTGTAACAATTGAATACATGTAATATGTTACAACAACTTACTCATACTATCATGGTTTGCACTTCACTGCCACTTACATTCCTTTACTAATAAACTTTTTAAAATGATTGAATGCAACATATTTCTTTACATTTTTGGCTGCACTAAATGGGTAAAGGATGAGTAGCTAGTCGATTTCTGAAGAAGTATACGAGCAAATATGAACTTGACATCTAGGAGTACACGCATTTTGCCTGAACAAGTTCTAAAATCTTCAATTAATAGCAGTTTTAAGTGCAAGTAGCGCATTCAGAGGCATGACATAAAAACAATCACTTGAATAATTATTTATACGTTTTTCTTCTTTATGCTGGGTAAACTCGTTATAAATCCCAAAAGGATGGAGTGAAGGGTAATTGAAATGCACTTGCAAAAAATTGTATGCAAAAACAAATTAAAAATGCACTTAATATTTATCTAGATGACATGCCCTATGCGCGATAAATGAATTACAAGTGATGAAAACAACGATGAATGACGTAGAGTAGGGACACGCATTGTTTATTAATGACAGTATACATATTAGCATTTTTATTTACCAGTATGCTATATACCACCGTATGGATGATGCTAGCTAGTATTACGTAGTAATAGTTTGCAGCTACATAGTAAAAACAAAAGTTATGAATGAACGCTCACAACTTGCAAAATCTAACCGTCACATGGGGTTTCACAAAAGATTGTAATGTCATTCGTATTCGTATCCTCATTATCATTTCGTTTACTTCTTTGTATGTAATTTTGCACTGTTTATTTAATCCCCGGCATGTCACTTACTAAGTTACTCATTGTTTTATATTCATTTGCTAATTAAGATACATTTATCTATACGTCATTTTTCCTTCGTGCAATCCGTGAGGACCGTCAAAGTGATTGTCGTCAATGGAATACCTGGTAAAGAACCTACCTCAATTGAATAATGTGTACACAGTACGTACTGAATTTGCTAATTACATGTCTGCCTGCACTACTACTATAGACGATTTTGGTTCAAGACGGACATGGATAATGGCAAAAGGATAATGACAATAAATATAAAAGGCGTGTTTACTAATAAAAACTACTCACCACATTTTTTGAGATAAGATTTCAACATTGAATCCTCATCTATGATTCGATTTTCTTTTGTAAATAATAATATAAACATAAATTCTTTACTGATGAAATGATTATTTGAAGAATATAATAGATGACGTGTGCGAAAAGGAAAACAATAAAGTAGGTTTGGCAATATAGCATCAAAGTATGCATGAGTCAACCGTTGGCAAGCAGGATCAAACATTTTTTAAAAATTTTGTGGTTCTCAAAAGTTTAAAAGAGTGGAATGCAGTCTATTATTTAATTTAAAAAATTAATCCCACACTAACTAACTACAACATGTATCAAGAAATCAACACCTTGTTAAAGATAATGGATGTGTCAATAATCGATTTACCCTAAACGGCTTTGCTCTCTGCTGTGATGAGGTGTTAGCATGATTCATTTTTTGACTGATGATAGGAGGCACACATGCGATCAAACAAAACGCTACCGTTTTGTCGGTCTACACCTACACGAAATTTGCAGTCTAACACACTCCAATGCAAATGTCATCAAAAGCAGAAATGTTTGTCACTTTTACCCGATGAACCATATAATGTCACACTCGCAATATTTTTAACCCCATTGCAGTTCAATTTGCATTACATTTTTCCATGTCGAAGAGGCATGCTTTAATCCATCATAAGGCATAGTTTTGTTTTGTATTTGGCTGAAAGCTAATGCCAAATGCAACTCTTCCGTAGGCTGGCATCATTTAAAGAACCACATTCTAGAAAATGCTGTTTGGTAAGTTTGTCTGTGTATGTACAAAAGGGTTAGGACGTTTCTCGAATTAACGATAAATGGCCACCACATGTCCAACAAAGTTCTATGCACCTGTTTCATATCAAACGTTTTCCCTATGAATGAATGAACTTTAGTCTTTAAAAACGTATTTTGGGTTTCTTTTTTAGGCGAAGGATTTATATTATTTACAAGTAACACCTACACTGCATAAAATTTACAAACAATGTATCAAATATAACTTGTCTTTTGACCGGCTACTGTTTACAAAGTATTATACTGTTGGCAATCGCTCTTCTAAAAATGTGTAGTTATTGCTCGCTCTTGTGTTATGCATGTTTGTGTGCATGAGGAATTTCATATAGTCATTCATTCATTCGCTCATTCATTCATTCATTCATTTTTCCTCACTTTTGATCTACAGAACCACAGCAATAACTTCCTACAACCACGCATCTCAAATATCACGTAGCTCCAAGTTTTACGCGTTTTACACATGTTACGCTTTCGCTGCCGCTGTTTAGTAAACTTGTAGTAGTAGCTTGCCAGATGGAATATAGTAAAAATATGCTGAACGAAAGTTGAATGGAATGAGTCACCCATTTCATTCATAATTTTCTTGGTTTTCCAATATGCTTGTGTAGTAGAAGCCAGTTATAGCAAAAACGCATTCTGCATCAATAGAATGAACAGAAAAGAGGTTCTGGCTGACATTTAGTTATGGGTGTTTATGATGACGACGATACGATGCGATATGGTATGTGGTAAAAGCATGTTCTGTTTATAAAGCAATCTGGCTGCCGTTTTTTACACTGATGCTCCCGGTAATTCCACTTTTTTGCTGTTATACTATATTTATGAATCTGAAAAGGGAAGGTTTTTAGGTGCCGCTCTCCTATTGAGAAACCAAACAATGTTTCTGGGGTATTTTTGGTCGTAGATCACAGAAATAATGTCCATTTTTT